>CBVK0100306906.1:0-13655 GCA_900067695.1 Picea abies
TTTAGGGAGTCTGAAAAGAGATTAACTATGGACTCTGTGGGGGTTCCTTTTTCATAAGTAATCTCCAAGGCTCAAAAAATGTGATAAACCAAAACCAAGGAGAATGTTCCTTTTTCAAAGATTTAGTCCCTCAGGCCTGAAAAATGGTTAAACTTATGCCTTAGAATACTCTTCTAGCGAACCGAAGTTCCTAGAGCATACCTTTATTCGTAAAATTAGCCATCCGGACCAAAAAAGGGGTAAACTATCATCAGACAGATGTGCCTTCAAGTTTGAGTTTGGCTAGCGTGAAGGGCAACAAGATCGCTCGACAATATTTTCATTTTTAGAGAGTCTGAAAAGGACTTAAATAAGACTCTAGGGGGCCTACTTTTCTTAGTTAATCCAGACAAGATTGGAAAGAATAAATAAAATCTCTTCGGATGTTGCTTTCCAAATCTAAAGCGAGCCTGAAAGACAACAAAGCGTGCTCATGAGGGAGTCCTGTGGGGTAGAGTCTACACAAACACTAGGAACATATAAAGGGGCAGCCTGAAATAACACCAAATTAGGATGGTGATTATTAGATGCCAGTTGCTCGATAGTGACAATTCTTCCATTGTAAGGGAAATGCATCACCCAAAAGAGCGTAGACACCACAACATTCATGGCATATACATAATCACGACCAAGAAGCATATTGAAATCTAACGGGTCTTGCACCACTATAACATCGACAAGGATAGTCTTCCCAGCTAACAAGATAGGAAATTGAGGAAGAACCCCTAAATATTCACTAGGACGTCTGTCAAAAGCTAATAGCTCATGCAATGTAGACACAAGCTCTAGAGAATCCAAAGCTTGCCAAGCCGAGGAGGATAAAATACTTGTGGAGGATCCTTCATTTACAATACATCGGTAAATGTTATTTGAATTAACTTCAACCCTTATTTGAAAGGGTGTAGAAGAAGGAAGACGAGGCTCAAAAAGGTCATTCCAATCAAAGGAAACCATCCTAGGACTTGGGGGGGTGTGCTTGAAGTGAGCAAGATGCCTCCTTGTTCTGAAAGTACTGAGTTGGAAATGCTAAAAACATAGTCGGTAGACACATCACTCCCCAAGAGAAGAGTGGGATCAGCCGAAGATTGCATTGGTGTGACCACTTTCTCAACCACTATCTGAATAGGTTGTGAGACAACATGATCTAAAGGCGCATCGCCCCCCAAAAGGGAAGTGGGATCAGTAGAAGATTGCATCAGCATGACCACTTTCTCAACCAATGGATGAATAGGTTGTGAGGAAACCTCAGAAGACTCAGAATCAAAAGAGCTTGCAGATAGGGACCACAATATTCATACCTCTGGAAGGTCAGGGCATAAATGAGTAAGGTGATCTCCCTTGCAAAGCTTACAAGGGAACTTAGGATTANNTCCCTTGCAAAGCTTACAAGGGAACTTAGGATTACATCATATCCATCTAGGTTTCTCAATAGAATCAATGCCCCCAGCATGACTAGCAGTAGCTTGCAAAGGTTGGTGATTGGTCGATAAAATGACACTCTGAGGCTATAAAACTATTACCAGTATGACTAGTAGTGACTGGACTTTTTCCCTTAGCATGACTTGCAAAGGTTGGGTGTTGGTATTCAACATGACTTGTAGAGGTTGATGAACTATATCCAACATGACTCACACAGTTTGGTTGTTTACCCCCAGCATGACTTGCAGAGGCTGGGTGGTGGTCTTTAGCATGACTTGCAGAGGTTGAAGACCTATCTCCAACATGACTCGTAGAGGTTGGTGATTTCTTCTTCCTATTCTTTGTCTTTATATTTTGTTTAGACTTCCGGTTACTAGTAGGTATACTTTCACCAAGGAAGGTAGAAGGAGGAGGAGAATAATTTGTTGACAAAGGAACATCAACATGATTCCCATGACATAAGGTTCTTAACTGAGAAGCGTCAAGAGCATTTGGTACATTTGGAATGGTATCCAACCAAACCAAGCAAACGACTAACTAGTGGGAAGGATAGTTATGCTAATCGACACTAGAGAAACTAACAAGTGCAAGTGAAATTTGAACACAGAAGCACCCTTCAGGTATACTATGTGAAGCGTGATCCGACGTCCGCCCTAGGTACCATGGTATACCCCTGAAGTTACATGTGTAAGTCCATAAAATATAGGCAACTAGATTGCCAACTCGCAGTCAGTTACCAAGCGGGTACAGTGGACAGTCGGGCAGATTGTAATGAGCAGGATAACAAGTCTGAAGCCCTTCAAGGGTATCGAAAGGCAACTAGATTGCCAACTCGCAGTCAGTTACCAAGCGGGTACAGTGGACAGTCGGGCAGATTGTAATGAGCAGGATAACAAGTCTGAAGCCCTTCAAGGGTATCGAAAGAAATTGGTCTGAAATACAACTAAGTATCTTGAACGGATTCAAGGTCCACGAAGCTCCGTAGTAAAATGTGATCGGTACTTTTCCTGAGAAAGACCCTCAATATACAATCCCCACTACGTTCAATCCATCTTTGGAGGGGTTATCTCCTTTGCCTTTCCTCCCACAACCTTGTGTTTATCCCCTATGTTAGAGGGGGGTCCTGACTAACTCTTACAACACTGAACTTAAAACACTCCCTATCTCATACTCCAATGTTTGCTTTAAAATGACCTTGAAGAGTTTCCTCTTCACACCTAATTCAAGGCCCTAAAACCCTAAACTAGTTGGTGAACCCTACAAACAGAAAGTATAATGTATTTTAGATTAAGCGTTAATTTTAAGGATTTATTTACATAAAGGGTGCGGTAGTGAAACTAATGGTGTTATGAAGAGACGAATAAGGAAGAGAACTTTAAAGCATTTGAAAGAAAAAGATACTTCAAAATTAAAGCAATGCTTGTAAACAACTCGTTGTAAATTCAACTTTTCTAATTGATATTTCAAGATCTTGTAAATGAAAAAATCCTAAAACTTGCTTTTGTTTGACTACAAACTAATTATATTTTAGGAAAACGACAAGAACTTTGACATGAATACTCTTTTTTCTTTTTCAAATAACAACCTTGACTACTTTACCAAACTAAATGCAAGAAAATAAATTCTCTTTTTTATTTTTTGAACTGCTTTAACAAGAAAAAAAATGAAGTAAAAGCATTTTTTGTTTTTTGAAAGCAAGAAACAGGGACAAAGAGAAAACTGAAAACAAGAGTGATAAAGACCCTAAGCCCACTGTGGATCGTAGGGATTCAATAAAGAAATAAAAAAGCGGATCTAAAACTTGACAGCTTGCTCTAAACCTTTTAGGGAAAACACAAGAAGACTAAGGAACAAGTAAACCGAAACTTAAACCCAAGCTATGGCCATAGACAAAGACTCTGACTGATTCAAGAAATTCTTGAGAAGTATGAACTTCTATCAAGAAAGAGACAAACTCTCTCTTTATTAAAAAATACTTTCATGAAACAGATATGTGGGTTGTTGCATCAACAACCTGCGTATGTACACGATTTGTCTATTGGGCAGAGCGCATATGTACGCGGGCTGACCCAAAATAGGGTGCATACACCTCTGAGACTTTTCAAAAATAAAAAGACAAGGCAGACTTACAGGGTAGGGAAAGCTAGTATCCACCTTGCAAGTGACCAGAAACCCTAAAAATACTCAGTAAACTTGACTGAAACTCGAAAGGCAAACAAAAATCCAATCAACAACCCAAAAACCTCCCTAAAAACCCTAGAGAGACTCCCTAGTATGAGTCGCCAATTCTATTGGTGGGAAAATCCCCCTATAACTATACCAGGGTTTAGAATATAGATAGAGCAAATGAACATCTAAAAGTCAACCTAGTTTCTACACTACCCCAAACATACCAAAATAAATGAACATAAAGCAGTAGAAGAGAATATCGGTAACTTTACCTTTTATCCAACGTCTAGTGATGATCTCCTCAAGCTCTCTATCTCCAAAGACTGCAAGTCTCCTCCCAAAGTTGACCTGCATCCAAAACTAGGCAAACATGGATACAAGTATGCTATTTCTATTCATAAATTAGAGTTAGATATCAAATGTTATGTATAAATCAAATAAAAGACACAAAACATCATCATTTGGGACAGGGAAAAGAGATTTTTTTATTCAACAAACAAATAATGAAACTTACAATCCTTGTCGGCCATCGTTCCGCAAACCTGGTCTGGGCTCCTCTTTACAATTCTCCAAGTGCACCTTTAATAAGCCTCTTCTCACAATATACTAATCTTCTCAAGGAAATGGAATGGATTGAATGGAAGAAAAGGGGTTGAAGAGAGATTGCTAAGGCAATAACTCACAAAAGGTAGAAAATGTTTGGGCAAGGAAGGGAAGTGAAATTGGGCAAAGTTTCAATGTTCTTATGCTTAGTTGTGAAAGGAGACCCCAACACCTCCTTTTATATGACAAAAGGATGGTTATTCGGTTGGGGGACAGGCTATAGTAGGTGAATTGGTTGGGAAACCTCCAATATCCCATAAATTCCATTGAATTCCTTACACATTTTTAATTTTTGAAACTCTTGGAGGTATACACGTGTTGTTTAGTGTGCATCTCGCATATGTACGTGGGTTTTATAGCATGCAACAAGCGTATGTACATGGGTTGTAGTGGTGTAGGGCACACACATGCTCTAAAAAATGGTTTTTTAAGTAGAGCTCCTCAGTAGTGATTTGGAAAATTATGCAAGTAGGGCCAATGCCATGTATGCATGAGTAGGGAATTTTAGGGCTATAACAAATTCCTTTAGGTGCCAGAGATCTCCAAAATGGCCTTCATGACCTCTCCTACCAAACAAATACAAATCATCAGGTTAAGAATCTCCACAAATAACGAAGTAAAATGTTACTCCTCTGAACTGATGATAAACACAAGATGAATCCCAATTGGAAACTTTGGATGGATTTCCCCCTATGTCTAGCTAGGGTGGATATCTCACCACCAAAACAAAACTAGAAATAGAAGGGTTTTTCCCAAAACCCCAATGAAAACATTGGCTACAAGAGCACTCCAATAAGATATCAAATCATAAGGAGGAAGGTGAACTGCTACCCTTCCTTTATACTTCTTTGAACCCCTTCTAGATATTTCCTCTCTTTGAACAAATCCACATGAAGATTAAAATCACTTTATAACCCTTTTTAAACCCCTTTTTATGCCGGAAATTTTTTAATTGGATTCTGAGACATTCTCGGACGTTGAAAGTCCTTTTATCATCATCCCGACCTTTACATATTTGCATCTCGGTTCCAACGAGCTATTACACAAAGGTATCCCCTCAAATGATATGATCCAAATAGTACCTTTTGTGTGTTTAATTAAACAATGCTCAATAATAACCCAAAATTATGAAAATCGTTGAAATGCCATGGAACCAAGAGTGAACTGTGCAGAAATGATCTTGATGATGGAAGATGGTGAATGGAATAACCTAGGGCCCATATAACTCCACCAAATTTCATGAACTCATTGTTACGCTCATTTTACTCCTCTAGACAAGCTAACATAAACTCGTAAGGTCGCTTCTAACTGCAGAATAGGGGAATCCCAAAATGGGGAAATCACACTACAATCGAACTAGTTGTCTTCTCTCCCTCTTCATTTATGATAATTTCTTAGAGATTTTTCTTGTCCCAAGTCATACATTATCCTCACAAAGTTGGCTCATTACAATAACACTATCTTGTTTAGTCATACATTGTACCCATATAGTTGGCTCAGTACAACAAGTCGTCTTCCATATTGCAAATGAGCACCATGGCCACATATGGAGACAATAACATAATCTCTTTGATGGAGCAACTCATTGTAAACACCCTCAACCAACAATGAAAAACCATGGAGATTGTTTTCAAGAATTTTTTGAAGGAAATTACGAACACAACCAACAACAATTTTAAAATGTCCCATAGCGAAGTTGAGCTCTTCAAAGTCATGACTAGTTTTGAGTGAAATATTGATGTGGATGCTTGAATTGCACTTGTCACTTCTACACATTCTTCAACCCATATGCATGTTGGAGAGTGTAGGATGGATTAATGACCATGGCAGTCAGAAGCACTTAATCTTTGGCATAACCATCCAACTATGGGCAAGATACATTTATAAATAATTCTTAGACATCCATTTGCATGCAATTTTTCATACACTAAGAGAAGTAGTATACACTTATAACTTTGGTCCCAAAACTTACTACAATGAGGTCCATTTCTTTCCAAGGAGGGGAAATTGATCCAAACACATCCTCATCGACAACAATTTCAATGACCTATCCTTGTCATTGACTTCCCTTATTGACAACACTTTTGTTGATGTCTCCCTTAGTGACAAATCCCTTGTTGATGGCCTTGTTATCGACAACCCTCTTGTCAACACTCCATTCTAGGGACAAGTCCTTTGTCAACAACCTCCTTGTCAATAATCCACTTATTCGTGTTCCCTTGGTGACAAATCTATTGTCAATGGTGACCTCATTAATGATCCTTTTATTGATGACACGCTTGTTGATGGTTCATTTGTCAATGGACTCTCTTTCCAATGAACCCTCTTATATAAACTTGTTTTGTAGATGGTTCTTCCAATTAGGAATGTTGACCACCACATAAATTGTTATAGCACTTATCTTCCAACACATGTAGCAGCACATGGCACATCAAGAGACAAACAACCATCTTTAATTACAGACATGAATTACCTTCAATGATCGAACAACTAGTTATGTAAATGAAATGTGATTCCACAAACACAATTTATTATATGAATAAGGGAAACAAAGAATATAAGAATATATAAACATTTTCTTATATGTCTCACTTTGTTTCACATAGACATGTACGTCTCTTGTGCATGCTACTATATATACTATTCAATCTAATTTGTTGTGTACACATATATTTTTATTAGTTGCTTCATTTTTTTCATGCTTCCACTTACCATAACTTAATCATCCCCACATTATTGAGTTGTCCCTCAAAGTCCCTGCAATAATCTTTATCACTCAATCATCATCACATGCTTAAATCTAATCTTGACAAGTCCTTTGTCAACAACATCCTTGTCAATAATCCACTTATTCATGTTCCCTTGGTGATAAATCTATTTTCAATGATGACCTCATTAATGATCCTCTTACTGATGACACACTTGTTGATGGTTCCTTTGTCAATGATCTTGTTGTTAATGGACAATCTTTCCAATGAACCCTCATAGATGAACTTGTTCCATAGATGGTTCTTCCAATTAGGAATGTTGATCACCACATAAATTGTTGTAGCACTTATCTTGCAACACATGTAGCAATACATGGCACATCAAGAGACAAATAATCATCTTCAATTATATACATGAATTACCTTCAACGATCGAACAACTAGTTATGTAATTAAAATGTGAGTCCACAAACACAATGTATTATATGAATAAGGGAAACAAAGAATATAAGAAAATATAAACATTTTCTTATATGTCTCACTTTGTTTCACATAGACCTGTACGTCTCTTGTGGATGTTACTACATATACTATCCGATCTAATTTGTTGTGTATACATATATTTTTATTAGTTGCTTCATTTTTTTCATGCTTCCACTTACCATAACTTAATCATCCCCACATTATTAAGTTGTCCCTCAAAGTCCCCACAATAATCTTGATCATTCAATCATCATCACATGTTTAAATCTAATCTTGACAAGTCCTTTGTCAACAACCTCCATGTCAATAATCCACTTATTCATATTCCCTTGGTGACAAATCTATTTTCAATGATGACCTCGTTAATGATCCTCTTATTGATGACACACTTGTTGATGGTTCCTTTGTCAATGATCTTGTTGTCAATGGACTCTCTTTCCAATGAACCCTCTTAGATGAACTTGTTCCATAGATGGTTCTTCCAATTAGGAATGTTGACCACCACATAAATTGTTATAACACTTATTTGCCAACACATGGTGCATCAAGAGACAAACACCCATCTTCAATTACATACATGAATTACCTTCAATGATCAAACAACTAGTTATGTAATTGAAATGTGATTCCACAAACACAATGTATTATGTGAATAAGGGAAACAAAGAACATAAGGAAAGATAAGCATTTTTTTATATGTCTCACTTTGTTTCACATAGGCATGTACGTCTCTTGTGCATGCTACTATATATACTATTAGATCTAATTTTCTTTGTGCACATATATTTTCATTAGTTGCTTCATTTTGTTCATGCTTACACTTACCATAACTTAATCATCCCCACATCATTAAGTTGTTTCTCAAAGTAGCCCCAATAATCTTGATCACTCAATCATCATCACGTGCTTAAATCTAATTTTGACTAGTACACACTACAATATCGATTATTATATTGATCATAGGATTTCTCGATTGCCATCTCATTTGACCAGATTTAGATTGTGATTGTAATCTCGATTGTGTCTTCATTGAAATCTTTTTTAGGATCTTAAAATCAAGAGATGAGATGGATAGATCTAATTGTACAAAACAGTTTTTCTTCTTATTTGTCAATTAATTTGGAGTGTGGAACATTATGATTATAAACTTGAAGGGTTCGACTTTAGTAAGGAGGAGGGAAATAAGGGTTAAGGCATTTTTCATAGTGGTATTTAAATTTTTATTTATTTTTGAATATGGAATTTATATTTTGGCCTCTAAGAGATGAGATGGACAGATCCAATTTTACTAAACATTTTTCCTTCTTCTTTGTCGATTAATTTGGAGTGTGGAACGTTATGTATGGAATGTTATGATTATAAACTTGAAGGGTTCGACTTTAGTAAGGATGAGGGAAATAAGGGTCAAGGCATTTTTCATAGTGGTATTTAAATTTTTATTTATTTTTTAATATGGAATTTATATTTTGGCCTCTAACGTTTTTGTAGGTTTTTTTTTAATACCTAAATAATTAAATATTGAAGTTTGGATGAGATAAAATATTATTAGTTTTTTTTGTTATGTTTTATATATATTTTTGTGATGTCTTTTGTATATATGATGAAATATACAATATTTATGTTTAATTTTTATTATGTTAAGTTAACATTTTATTTTAATATAATTAATATATTTTTGTCAATTAAAGTTACTTTATTTTTCAATTTTAAATAATACTCTACGTCTTTCATATTTCATATAGTAAATGGTCCATATCAATTTAAAATTGCACTACTATGGACTAAAGGCTAAAACATGTCTCCAAAAGTACATAATTATAGCCTAGTCATCATTATCACCTAGAGTGCCATACCCTTTTGATGCCCAAATTATTAGAAAGGTTAATAAAATAGTTGTGAACAAAAAACACGAGAATAAGGGATTGATAAAATAGTTGGCACAAATGTATGTTGTATCACACACATACAAACGAGGATCATAGTTGTGATCTAAATTGGATCTTGGCAAATGTTTGTAAATGTTGTAAATAAACATGTTTTGTTTTATTTCATTTTATTTTGTCTTTTGGCACAATGGGAAGGTGAAATGAATAGTTGTGATTGTTTGCCTTCCAATAGCATCCCATTAAAAATAATGAGAGCATCAATGAAGAGGACAAGAAAGGGAGATGCAAGAGGAAAGAGGGAAGGAAAGTAGAAAAAATAGAAGTTCAAAGAGGGTAGCCTGTTTGAGTTTGAGTGGACGAAGGAGTTAAAGTGCTTGTTCACTCTAAGAAAAGGTTTCTTTGAGCCTTGGTCTCTACAATTTAGTATTGTTAGTGAGTAGAAATACATGGATTTTATGTATAGCTCGCCCCTTTGTAATTTTCTCCTAAGCATAATAAAATAATCCCATTTAAATGTTGATATATGTGGGTCAATGCATTTTTTCTTTAGGTACTTTTTTTATGAGTTGTTTTGTGCATACTTTTATGAAGAAAATTTTCAGCATGTGGCACCCACGCACATAATTTATCATTGTTGGGCATTTTTATTTTTCCCATTGGTTGTACATAGCATCCTTTTCTTTCCTGGGAGAATTTGAAATTACCTGGGAGAATTTTAACTTACCTAGATGAATTTTCAAATTTCTGGACGTTTTTTTTTCTTATCGTGGGATTTAGAAATCACCCTTGGGTGTTTTTAATTTATTATGGGGTTTCAAAATCGCCCCCAAAACATTTTAAAATTGTCATGCAGTGGTAAATTCACCCCTGTAAGTGTATTGGTTGTTGAAGAGTAAATTCACCCTCTAGATAGTTTTTTGGACAATTTGGTCAACTTGCTCCACCGGGTTACTACGCCCCCACATTTTTGGTCAAGTTCCCTTCCTCATTTGATCGGAAGACATCACTTGGTCGACCCAATTTGGGTAAACTCGACTTGGGTAAATCCGAATTAGGTAAATCCGACTTGGTTAAATGCGACTTGGGTAAATCCAACTTGGGTAAATTCGACTTAGATCAATTTGACTTGGTTGATTTGCACTACCTCCAACCCAATTTGTCACATATTTCTGACTCATTTGTTTCTAACTCAATTGGTGGCTTGATTGGTCAATAATTTCCTGTAATCCAAAGAGCTGAGGTTATAATTGTTTTATTCCACAGAAGGATCCATTTCGGTGAGACGGACATGCGATAGGCCTATTGTTCACAGATCAGATGGAATCAAAGTAGGTTTTAAAGACTTGGAGAATGCCTGCATGGTAAACACTCGCAACGAGTACCAAAAAAGTGGATAAGCATTGTTTCCAGGCCTACAGAGAAGAAGAGCACCTTCAATGGTGGGGTATCATCATGAAGATGATGACAGGGAAGACCTGAAGGTCAGATTGGATCGGCTGGAGCAAAGCATTGCTACATTGACAAAGTTGTGACACAGTTGTTAGTAATGAAGGGTAAAGAAGCACACTCAGCAAATAATGAGCATGAAGAGCAAAATACTGGCCCATAAGGTTCCAAAGGAAAGACTCTTGGAAACTCAGGTAATGAAAACAAATTTCCTTCATCTTCTGGTGTTCCTTTCAAAGTTGAACCGAAGCTTGAAACGCCCATTTTTAATGGACAAACTAATGTTGAAGCCTTGGATAGCTAGTTGAAATAATTGGAAGTTTACTTTGGTCTTTATCAAATACAAGAAACACAGAAGATCTCCTTTTCCCATTTGAATATGACTGGACATGCTCTGTTGTGGTGGGAGATTTATGTGGATGCACTGAAGATAGGAAAGAATCCCATGGTGATAAAATGGGAGGACTTCAAGGCATTACTCAAGTCACAATTCTATCTCATAGGATATGAAGAGGAACAACTAATGAAGTGGCAGTACCTTCGGCAAGAATAGGGGCAAGAAGTGAAAGAATACACTTTTGATTTCAGGAAGCAGACCATCAGTTTGGGTATCTCTTTGGAATAGCCAGGGGTGGTGATGAAGTACCTTGGAGGAATTTTCATCCATGTCCAAAGAAATTTGCAACTTCATGGTGTGAAAATCATATATGAGGCAAGAAAAAAGGCTCTTTACATTGAGTTGGAATCCAGGAAAAGAAAACAACACATGGTCCAAGAAGAAACCAGAAACAAAAGAGACAATAAGATAGTATCCACAATCAAGAAAGGGAGGGATCCTAATAGGCATTGCAAACATTGCAATGTAGATGGACACACGGAAGAGAAGTGGTGGAAACTTCATCTAGAATTGCATCCAAAGTGGCTAAAGTCCAAGTGGAAATCAAAGGTAGCTACCGATACAAAATAAGAAGCAATAGAAAGCACCTCTGATCTAGGAAGTCGTAGTGCACCACATTGCAGCATCCAAAGGTGAATGGAGATAAACATGCACTATTCTAAATCAAAGTTCAAGTGAAGAACCAGAAGGTAAATTCCTTATTAGATAGTGGTTCTCAATGTAACCTAGTTTCTGAAACACTAGTTGATGAGCTTGGTCTAGAAATCTACGATCTAGTGCAGCCAAGTTCATTAGTGTGGTTTCAAGGGAAAATTGTTATGAGTATCACTCCAAGATGTAAAATCAATCTTTTCATTAGTGCTAGCTATGTTGATGAGGTAGAATGTGAAGTTGCACCATTGTACGCATGTGGAGTGATGTTGGGTAGCCCCTACTTGTGGGATAGGGATGTTACCTTCTACAGGAGAGAAAATAAGTACTTCTTGGTCAAGGATAGAAAGGCATACCTCATCAAAGAACATCAAGAAAGAGAGAGAGAGAGAGAGCACAACTCCTCTAGCACTGAAACAAGGGAAAACAAGCAGGAAACAATACACCTTCATTAGCAATGGAATGGTGTATATGCAGAGGAAAATGGAATCCTTGTGCTTCTATATCCTTAATGGTCCAGCTTTTGGGGACCAAAATCCTTCAAATGGGGAGGTGTGATCCGAATTGGATCTTGGCAAATGTTTGTAAATATTTTAAATAAACATGTTTTGTTTTATTTCATTTTATTTTTTCTTCTAGCACAATGGGAATGTGAAATGAACAACTGTGATTGTTGGCCTTCCAGGAGCATCCCATTAAAATTAATGAGAGTGGCATTGAAGAGGAAAAGGAAGGGAGATGCAACAAGAAAGAGGGAAGGACAATAGCGGAAATAGAAGCTCGAAGAGGGCAGCCTGCTTGAGGTTGAGTGGACGAAGAAGTTAAATTTCTTGTTCACTCTAAGCGAAGGTGTCTTTGAGCCTTGGTCTCTACAATTTAGTATTATCAGTGAGTATAAATACACAGAGTCTATGTATATCTCGCCCCTTTGTAATTTTCTCCTAAGCATAATAAATTTCTCCTAAGCATAATAAAATAATCCCATTTAAATGTTGATATATGTGGATCAATGCATTTTTTCTTTGGGTACTTTTGTTATAAGTTGCAGTGATCTATACATACTTTGATGAAGCAGATTTTAATCCTGTGGCACCCACACACATAATTTATCATTGTTGGGCATTTGTTTTCCCACTCGTTATACATAGCATCCTTTTGCTTCCTAGGTGAATTTTAACTTACCTGCGGAATTTTCAAACTCATGGAATTTTTGTTTCTTGCTGTGGGATGTGGAAATTTCCCCTGGGTGTTTTTAATTGATTGTGGAGTTTCAAAATTGCCCCCCAAACATTTTAAAATTGTCGTGGACTGGTAAATTCGCCCCAATAAGTGTATTGGTTGTTGAAGAGTAAATTCTCCCTCTAGATAGTTGTTTGGACAATTTGGTCAACTTGTTCCATTGGGTTACTCCGCCCCCATGTTTTTGGTTGAGTTCCCTTCCTCATTCAATCGACAGACATCCTTTGGTCGACCCTATTTGGGTAAATATGAATTAGGTAAATTCAACTTGGGTAAATCCAACTTGGGTAAATTTGAATTGGATCAATTCGACTTGTTCGACTTGCATTACCTCTGACCCGACTTGACGCATCTTTCCGACTCATTTGTCTCTGACTAGACTGATGGCTTGATTGGTCGAGAATTTCCTGTAATCCAAAAAGTTGAGGTTATAATTGTTTTATTCCACATAAAGATCTATGTTGGTGAGAAAAATGTGCCATAATCCTACCGTTTATGGTCATTTATAAACGTATGTTGTATCACACATATACGAACAAGGAGCATAGTTGAGTAGAACTTGCCACATCATCATTTTCATATTCAAGAAGGTGTCATTGGCTTAGATTCTTATGT
>CBVK0100306907.1:0-13654 GCA_900067695.1 Picea abies
TACATAACTCATACAGGTATTATAAATCCCATGCATTTAAAAAAATAAACAAATTCTACACAGAGTATTCATATGAGTTACTGCCATAATTAACAATCAATGGCACTTCATACTAATTCATATACACAGCGGAAATCATGATAACATAAGCAGTAGAGTCATACAAAACATGATTAAAACATAATTAGATACTTATCTTTTAACAGTGGAAGAATCCACCAACCAAGTGCAGGCCTTCCACGAACCTCCCAGCCTTAGACCACACTACTCATTAGCTCAGCAGTGGGTCACCCCCGAGCTGGGACTAAGCTCCACCTCGAGACAAGGAATCCTAGGTTAGGCTGAGGTTACAAGGAAAATAGTACATAGCCACAGGAAGGAATTCTCTCCCAGGAACCACCCACACTCACTGCCTGTAGTCCCTCATTCCCCACATGCCTATTAAACCCCAGGAGGATACACCTTCTCTGTCACCTGGACAGTCCTTCAGCTGCTAACCTCCCTTTCCTTGGGTTACAGCAGCAGACTGGACCGAAAGTCTCCGGGCTCTGTGGTAGCTACAGGGTTCCTTCCAAGAGTTCTCTCCTTCCCCTACGCACTCTCTCGCCTGGATAGAATCACTCACAGACACAGCTTTTTCCACAAGCTTAGCAATGGAAAAAATGGCTCAAGCTCACAGCTTCGGGACAGAGATCTCACGCACAGGCTCGATCTCGGGTAGTGGATGCACACGGATTCTCCAGACACAGCACGAGATTTTTCCCCATTCAAACAGAGATGAAATCATCTCTTTCAGAATCGATCATACGCTTCTGGTTCAATACAGAGGTATGCACAGGTTTTTCAGTTTAGAAGGTGTATGAGGTTTTTCTACAAAGCTCGGGTCAGTCGTACTGCTCAGAGCCCGTACACCCTTAGGCGGTCCACTCGAATGAGAGAGTGTCCCTCATCATGGTCCACCCAAACTGTTTTACTTGCATGCACCAGGGTCGACACTTGTTGCCCTGGACACTACATGCGTTCCACCAGCACGCATCACCTTCCCTTGGTTAGGAACTTAGGAATAATAATATAAATGGAACATGTTCTTTTGGAATAATAATAAAATATTATTCCTAGGCTTAAGCCCCTCCCCCCCTAGGCTAAACACTTAGCCCCTTTTTCCACCTTCCAGCCCCTAGTCCCTTGCCTTCTCTATGGAAGCTCAGTCCCCCTTCACTCATTCATCGTGGTCGGTCTGCACCTGGCAGTGTTTACAATTTTATTAAATGTTTTTGTATATATACAAGTACAAAATCAGGCCCTGGGCCTCCAACCCTTAGGCTCTCTAGCCTAACAATCACATAAGCCCACCAACTTATACAAACTTGTCTCACTAGCTTATAACACATATTTACAATTCATTTCATACATCAGATTTACAACTGAGCTCGGCCTTGGGGACATTACAATCCCGCTCCATTATTTTTGCACTGTCCTCAGTGCAACTTACACTGTCTCTGCAAGCCTTTCAAAATTTTCAAAAAGATGCGGGTACTCTGCCCGCATAACTTCTTCATGCTCCCATGTCACATCCTCAGGACCGTACCAGGTCCACTGAACCTTTATAAGCTCTATGGCTCGATTCCGGAGCTGTTTTCTTTTCCTATCCAATATGTGCACAGGATGCACTTGCAGGACAACTTCTGGTTCCACCTAATTCACATTCCAATCGATAACATGATTAGCATTAGGTACATATTTCTTAAGTAGTGAAACATGAAACACATTATGTACAGTCATAGATGCAGGTAGTGCAAGCATGTATGCAACTGGCCCAATCCTTTCCAGGATCTCAAATGGCCCACAAAATCTTGTTGCCAATTTGGTGCAACTTCCCAACTTCAGGGAACTCCTTTTAGCCTTCACTTTCAGGAAAACATGGTCACCCACTTTGAATTCTCTATGGGTTCAGTTACTGTCAGTGTAACTTTTCTGCCTATCCTGGGAAGCTTTTAGATTCTGTTTAATTTTTATCATTTGATCTTCCATCTCTTTGCCCAGCTCAGGCTCAACTACTACTCTGTTAGCTGGATTATCCCAGCTCACTGGAGTGTTGCACTTTCTTCCATAAAGTGCTTCGAATGGGCTCATCTTCAATGATGCATGATACCCATTATTGTAGGTGAATTCTACCAAATACAGGTAGTCTTCCCACCTTGATGGTTTGTCCATCACATACATGCTCAGTATGTCTTCTATTACCCTGTTCACCCTCTCTGTCTGACCATCAGACTCAGGATGATACGTTGTACTAAAGTTCAGATTCGTTCTGAATCCCTTGAACAGTCCTTTCCAGAAATTTGAGGTGAATTTCGGGTCCCTATCAGACACAATTGTCTTAGGAATTCCATGCAAGCGTGCAACTTCTTTTAAAAAGATATCAGCAACATCAGCTGCCCTGTGCGTGGTTTTCAGTGGAATAAAATGGGCGTCTTTAGTAAGCTTGTCCACCACCACCATGATTGAATCACGTTGCTTGTTGGTTCTAGGTAGTCTGGTGATAAAATCTATTGTTACCACGTTCCATTTCCACTCAGTAATGGGTAAAGGCTGCAACAACCCTGTTGGGTGTCTATGCTCAGCCTTAACCTTCTGGAACTCCGTACATCTGGTGATGTATTCAGCAATTTCTTTCTTCATACCCGGCCAAAAATAATGGCTTTTCACTGCTGCCACAGTCTTCTGATATCCAGGATGTCCAGCATAAGCCACTTTATGCATCTCCTTTAGAATTGTCAGCTTCAATTCTCGGACATTGGGTACATACACTCTGTTTTCATACAGAAGTAAACCATTAGTTCCCAAGCTGTAACTTTCCTTGGTCTGTGATCTCTCGTGCTGCTGTAGTTTTGCTACGAGACTTCTGTACTGCAAATCAGTATTTGCAACTTCCAAAATTCTATCTTTCATCTCAGTCCTGTACATGCTAATGGCTGTAGCATGTAATTCGTGCACTTTTCTGCTGAGTGCATCAGCCACCTTATTTTCTTTCCCTTTGATATGCTTGATATCAAAGTCATATTTGCACAGAAAATCCATCCATCTGGTTTGCCTCGCATTTAAAGTCGGCTGATCAAATAAATACTTCAGACCGTTGTGGTCTGTTCTTAATTCAAATCTCCTTCCCATGAGGTAGTGTCTCCATTTCCTCAAGGCGTGGACGATTGCTACTAGCTCTAAATCGTGAGTGGCATAATTCCTTTCATACTCTTTCAGCTTTCGAGACTCATAACAAATTACAAATCCCTCTTGGCTGAGAACTCCTCCCAGCCCCTCCTTACATGCATCTGTGCACACTACGTAATCCTTATTTGGATCTGCAATCTTCAGGATTGGAGCACTGGTTAGTAGTTGCTTCTATCATTGGAAGCTGCTCTCATATTCTTCAGTCCACTTGAACTTCTTCTCCTTCCTTTGCAAGGAAGTGATAGGGTGAGCTATCTTTGAGAATCTGGCTATAAACCTTCTGTAGTAGCCTGCCAAACCCATAAAATATCTAACTTCCACCACATTCCTTGGAGCTGACCATTCTCGAATGGCCTCAACCTTTTTAGGATCCATAGCGATCCCTTCCTTTGATATAATGTGCCCCAAGTAATGAATCTGCCTTTGGTAAAATGAGCACTTGCTCAGTTTTGCGTACAGTTGGTGTTCTCTCAACACCTGCAGCGCCATTCTTAGGTGTTGTTCATGTTCTTCCTCTGTCTTGGAATACACCAAGATATCATCCAGGAAGACTATGACAAACTTGTCCAAATAATCTCTGAACACTCCTTTCATTAAGCACATGAAAACAGCAGGTGCATTTGCCAGTCCAAACGACACCACTGTGAATTCATAATGACCGTACCTTGTTCTAAAGGTGGTCTTGCTAATGTCCTCATCATCTATTCTCACTTGGTGATATCCAGATCTGATATCTATTTTTGAAAATATTTTTTCATCCTTCAACTGATCAAAAAGATCATCAATCCTTGGTAGAGGATACTTGTTCTTGACAGTGACCTTATTAAACTGCCAGAAATCAATGCACAGTCTCAATGTCCCATCTTTCTTCTTCATGAATAGGACCGGGGTTCCCCAAGGTGACACACTGGGGTGAATGTATCCCTTCTTTAGTAGCTCTTCGAGATGCAATTGCAACTCTTTCAGCTCTGGCATACTCATTCTATAAGGAGCCTTCGAAACTGGAGCTGCTCCAAGAATCAAATTTATAGAAAAATTGATGTCCCTCTTCGGAGGTAGTCCAGGTACCTCCTGAAATACACCCTTGAATTCTTTGAGTACCTCGTGATCTTCTAGATTTGAGACTACATCTCGAGATGCTTCTTCCACCCGAGATGCATATAATTGATAGCCTTTTCGATAACATTTCTTCAGCTGCATGGCTGATATTTCCCTAACAGCCATGGCTCTGGGAATTCCTTGGATTGTTACCAGATTTCCCTCTTCGTTTAGGCAAGTAAAACTCTTGTTACGGCAATCCAGAAGGGCATGGTGTTGGTCCAACTAGTCCATCCCAATTAAGCAATCATATGAGCCTAAACGAAAAATGTTCAATTCAGCCTTAATGCTCATTCCTTTCATGTCCAGTGAATAGGACTTAACCAATTCAGTGACCTTCCTCTTGGTCCCTGTGGCCAACTTCACTAACCAAGACTTTTCATGTTTGCTTCTTGTTAAATGAAAACTTTCCACCACTCTAGGATCTATAAAACTATGGCTAGCCCCTGAATCAATTAAAATAACAAGTGGTTGGTTGTTGATCGTATCTTCCACTTCAATCATGTGCGATTGAAATTCTGCTTTTTTGTTGTCTAGGGCTGCATAGATCCTCAACATTCTGCTGCCCATATCCTCCACTGTTCCAGCTTGTTGAACAGTATGGACAATTCTTTCTTTGTCTTTTTTGTGGGGGCAGTCTATGTACCTATGATTCCCTTTACAACCCCAACACTCCATAGGTGGAGACCTTGGCATATGCTCACTCCCTTCAACTTTCCTGGGGTCTCTAAAAGATTACTGTCCCCAAGGGTTGTTCTTGAAAAAGGGTGGCATGTTTCCCTTCTGCCTCTGTTCTTTCTTAAACCTCTTCTGGTCATCCCAAGCCTTCCGAAAGGTAGGCTTTTCTCTTTGTTGTTCGTATAAGCATTTTGCCCTTATTATTGTTTCTTCCATAGTCTTAGGATCATCATATTGAATCTTGTCACCAATGGAAGGTGGCAGTCCACTCAGATACCTCTGAATTTTAACAGCCTCAACTTTGATGAATTTAACATACTTCAGTAGTTTCAGAAAACTTTGTTCATACTCATCCATGGTCATACTGCCCAACTTGAGTTCGAAGAACTCCTTCATCTTTCTGTCATAGTATCTTTTGGTCAGGTATTTCTTCTCAAAATACCTCTTAAACTCCTTCCACGTGACCTCTTTCTCTCTGATGTGTTGCACCTGCACCAACTGATCCCACCACATGGATGCTTTTCCTTTCAGCTGGTACATTGCAATTCTTCCTTCTGCAGTTGGAAGTATTTATTTATACCCAACAACCATATTTCGACATCTTCTTCATCTTATGTTCACCATCAAACGTAGGTAGTTTAATCTTGTTGATTTCCCCTTTCAATTCATCCCTTCCATATTTTTGGTGCTTTCTGGTAGGAGATGAGCTCAAACTACTGTGTGTTCCCCTACTGGAATGTCTTTGGGAGCAACTAAGATGTCGGTTACCACTCCTCGACCTCCTTTTCCTCTCAGGAGTCCTGATGCTTCTTGATCTCCTTCTTCTCCCAGGGGTTCAGTGACTCTTCGTCTTACTTGAGTCTCTTCCCTTCTTGAGTTTCCTCTCTATTCTTTCTAGGCTCTTCAGAAATTTTAAGTTTAATACACCCTATCGATCCCTGACTTTCATGAGCTTTCGGTTATCAGCTCGGCGAGCCTGGGCCTCTCTTTGCAATCCTTCAATGATTTTCATTATGTGTCCTTCATTATCCTTTTCTTTTCTGTGCAGACTGATGCTTAGTTTTGCGTATAGCTGGTGTTCAGTAGTTCAAGTTTGGTAGCTTAATCGCTCTTAAAAGGAAACTTTAACACCACTTGGTACATAACTCATACAGGTATTATAAATCCCATGCATTTAAACAAATAAACACATTCTACACAGAGTATTCATATGAGTTACCGCCATAATTAACAATCAATGGCACTTCATACTAATTCATATACACAGCGGAAATCATGATAACATAAGCAGTAGAGTCGTACAAAACATGATTAAAACATAATCAGATACTTATCTTTTNNNACTTATCTTTTAACAGTGGAAGAATCCACCAACCAAGTGCAGGCCTTCCATGAACCTCATAGCCTTAGACCACACTACTCATCAGCTCAGCAGTGGGTCACCCTCGAGCTGGGACTAAGCTCCACCCTGAGACAAGGAATCCTAGGTTAGACTAAGGTTACAGGGAAAACAGTACACAGCCATAGGAAGGAATTCTCTCCCAGGAACAAACCCACACTCACTGCCCACAGTCCCTCATTCCCCACATGCCTGTTCCACCCCAGGAGGATACACCTTCTCTGTCACCTGGACAGTCCTTCGGCTGCTAACCTCCCTTGCCTTGGCTTACAGCAACAGACCGGACCAGAAGTCTCTGAGCTTTGTGGTAGCTACAGGGTTCCTTCTAGGAGTTCTCTCCTTCCTCTGCACGCTCTCTCGCCTGGAGAGAATCGCTCATAGACACGGCATTTTCCACAAGCTCAGCAATGGCAAAAATGGCTCAGGGTCACAGATTTGGGACAGAGATCTCATGCACAGGCTCGATCTCAGGCAGTGGATGCACACGGATTCTCTAGACACTGCACAAGATTTTTCCCCATTCAAACAGAGGTGAAACTGGCTCTTTCAGAATCGATCACAGGCTTATGGTTCAGTACGGAGGTATGCACGAGTTTTTAAGTTCAGAAGGTGTACGAGGTTTTTCTACAGAGATCGGTTCAGTCGTACTGCTCAAAGCCCGTACACCCTCAGCCAGTCCACTCGAATGAGAGAGTGTCCCTCTTCACGATCCACCCAAATTATTTTATTTGCATGCACCAGGGTCGACACTTGTTGCCCTGGAGACTACATGCGTTCCACCAGCACGCATCACCTTCCCTTGGTCAGGAACTTAGGAATAATAATATAAATTTCACATGTTCTTTTGGAATAATAATAAAATATTATTCCTAGGCTTAAGCGCGCCCCCCCCCTTTTTCCACCTTCCAGCCCCTAATCCCTTGCATTCTCTGTGGAAGCTCAGTCCCCCTTCATTCATTCATCGTGGTTGTTCTGCACCTGGCAGTGTTTACAATTTTATTAAATGTTTTTTTATATATACAAGTACAAAATGCCTCCAACCCTTAGGCTCTCTGGCCTAACAATCACATAAGCCCACTGGCTTATACAAACTTGGCTCACCAGCCTATAACACATATTTACAATTCATTTCATACATCAAATTTACAACTGGGCTCGGCCTTGGGGACATTACAACAGAGTTACAAAATCTAAGGGACAACCAGTGGCCTTTTACATGTCAGCATACATTATGGATGCAATCTACTATGTGACTCCTTTTCCCTTAATGAATTGGAGTTGGAACATAACCTATCTAGAACCCATTCATGAATATCATTTTTCCCTTTGGGAAGAAAATGCTAAGGACGCATTTTATGAAATTTGTCATTTTGTTATAATTCTAATGCATAAAATATTTTTTTGATGCGAACCCCCTCGCATTTCTGATATAGTCACAAAAAATATTAAAGCAATAGCTGACTGGTTTATTGACGAGAATTTTTCCTACATTAGGGTTTATGGTTGTTCTATTCCCCCTCATGCACTCCCTAAATTCCTACCGGACATATTGGTGTGTAGAGAGGTAGCCCACCAGATAGTAAAAGGCGGCATTGGATTAGAGCTAAAGACAATTCAAAAGAAGTCATTGCCAACTTTCCCTGTACATATCGAGAAATTTTCATTACTGAATATAGGCCATTCTAAAGTAGAGGCTGAATCACTAAAAGAAGTAAAATTGTTAGATATTGAAAACAGAAAGCATGACCCCTATCAATTAGTAAGCAAACATTTAATGCATTGTAATTTAAAAGCCTATGAGCATGAAACATTTGTTTATGATGACGTATTCAAGGAGGTTAAATCCTATTAAGAGGTATTGAATAGAGTACAGGCCCTGCCACCTGACTCATAGATTTCTTTCGTGTCATTCCAGAGCCATAGGTGAAGTTGTTTACCCAAAAGTTTGTAGGGCGAAGTTACGACCCCACCTCCATAGCAGGAAGGGCCTCCCCCGGGCTTTGAAACAAATATACAGGACAAATAAAATACTAAAGGCAAGATGAAGGATACTGGAATACCTTCACAAGACATAGAAATTTCCCAGACAAAAGAATCAGAGGCAGAGAAGGGAAAGGAGCTAGAAACATTCCCAGAAATCCCTAAGGATGTTCCAAAAAAGACAGGAGGAACAGCATCGACAGAACTTGGAATTCCTATTACTTCCTTGACTCCATTGCAATCCACTTATGGAAACCCGCATGAGGGAGCTCTGTATGTCAGTAATCTGGAGACAATTTCTAGGGATGAGATTTATTCATCAGATTATTTTTTCAGTAAAAAGAGAAGGGAAATATTGAAACAGGAAATCCAACCAAGAGGAGATGGGATGGCTAAAAAGCATAGGGTCATTATAGATGGAAAGAAACTTAAATATGGAGAATTTGCTACAGAGATAGCAGGCATGATGGGAGCTTTAGCATCGGAAAATTTATATTATGTGGGCAGTTTGACAACTATGTTGGAACAAAAAGACCAAACGATAGCTTAGCTACAGGGTAAGTTAAAAGAAACTGAAAGAAATATTAGTTGGGGAATAAAAAAGGTTCTAGAACAAGCGAGATTAAAAGATATTCAAGAGATTCAGAAAATGAAAAAGATTAGAGGAAGCAAATCAGATAATACATGTCACTCAGGCACAGGTCCTAAAGCAAGAAGAGGCAAATAAACAATCACAAGATAAGATTATCACTATTTCAAATCAAGTGGTAGAGCTTGAAATTTTCCAGGCTCGGGTATTGGGAATGCATTTGAAGATACAAGAAGAACAACATAAAGTGTTTTTAAATCTGGAAGTTGTCAAGAATTACTTTTAGGAAACAAATAAATCTTTGGGGAATGTTATCCAGAAAGAAAGAGAAGTGAAAGCGGCCAGAACGACTTTCCAAAAAGCAGTAGCCCTTTCAACAAAGGAAGAGGTTGGAAAGGTTTAGAAACTATCCATTTCAGAACAGGTTAAAGGAGATGTAATACTCAAAGTGTGGGAAGCAGACCTGGCCGAAAATAAAAGAATAACCAGAGATGTCAATGATGATTGTCAAGGAATTTTTGATCTCTTAGAAAAAACTTCATTGAATATTGGAAAAAATGATTGTCCTGGGTTATTAGAAGAGATTAACATTGTCAAGCACCAGCTAAGGTTCAAGGAAGATTTGGAGGAAATGAAGGTAGAGATCCCAAAAATTAAGGTAATCAATATCACCGAAATCAACAAATGGATAGTGATACCGAACTTAAAGTTGCAAACTATTAGTTCACAAGGAAGATAATTAAGATTGTTTGCCCAAACTACAGAAAGATTCTTCATATTTGAGGCAAAAGAGATACCAGACGTTCCCAGAGTTTTGGTGAAGTTTTTGGGAAAATGTATTCACTATCTTGAGGCAGAAGAAGGAAATTTGTCAACACAAACATAAAATTACTCTTTTGAATATTTTCATCATTAGAATAATAAAGCAATTAGAAAATAAATGTAAACGGTTCGACATTATTCATCCATGTAATCGTAGTCTTAGGAAGTTGGTTAATCACCAACGGGAAAATATTTGATGATCATGTATAAAAATATTTTCAGAAGACTGAGAAGGGGCTTTTGGTTTTTTGAGAGCGCCGATTGTCTTAAAAGTTTTCCAATCCACTGTGATATATGATACAGACGAGATTTTGAATCCTGCCAACTTGTAGCTATGTGTTCTTTAACCTTGTTTACCATATTTTTCTATGTTTCCCTTTCAATGTCTTTCTAATGAATGATCAATTTGAAGTTTATTTTATACATCTTTTATAGTTTAGATTGATTTGGTTATCAAATTATTTACAGCTTTTCCTCTGAAATTGCTATCAGTAATTTTAAGACCTGTGGATCATTTGAACCATGATATTTAACACTTCATTAGAAATCTCGTTTTCTTCTTTATTTCCTGTTACAATATGAGATTCTTTCTTGATTAAAGCCTCATATTTTTCAGTAGTATTTATTTGTTATTTTACGATTCTCAAATTGTTTTAAGTCCAAGAAACAACCTCAACTGTATTTATGTTATTATTTTGAATTTCAAAACTATTTTTCCTATTCTCATCTCTTTAAAAACCGAAGTAACAATTTATCGAATTCTTTCACAACTAAATAAAACTTTATTCCCCATGACTGTCCCAAATAACAGACAACCCAACATAGAACCTGGTCTCCAAGATCAAACTAGTATTGCTTTAAACCTATTTAATACTATTCTGCAAACAGCGACTAACTGGGCTAAATTAGAACATTCATGGGCTACTATTAAGAGAGATATCAACATCCAAGAACAACGAGAAGCTAGACAGAGTCAATTGAGAAACTGATTCTGCTTTACCCTTCTTTTTTATTCTTATCCTTTAATTACCTTTACCTTTATGGATGCCTTGATGGTATACTTTACAGCCTTAAAGTATAAACTCATGAACAACATCTTTTTGGCATCTTTGTCGGGGAGCGAAGAAACAAATCTTTTCCCTGGGAAGAACAACATTGACACTTTATTTCTTTGATAGTGAACAAGGATAGAAAACCTTCTAAGGCTACCTTTATTTTTCACTTGGAGACTCCATGATAAATAAACTGGCCATTAGCTGAAAGAACACCAAAAAGAACCCAGACAACAAGCAGACTTCGCCGGTCTTTGATCCAGAAAAGATTTTAAAATCACGAAGATCACTTAGACAAGTCTTTTTACCCATACATATTATTTGTCAACCTAAATTTACGCAGTTGAACGTTTCGGAAACACTTGAAAGATCCATCTCGCTTCCCCTCTCATACGATACATTCTATTTTCCTGAGGTTTTCTCCCTAGATTTCTTAGAATCTTCTCCTCACGCATTCCGAGCTTCAGCCTCAAATCTACCAATGGCCACAAAAGGAGGTGCTGGAGATGGAGGTGGTTCCCTAGGAGGACCAGCAGGTGGTCAAGTACTGCTTCCTGGAATATTCACTAAAGTAGTTGCTAGATATGCTCCCCTTGTCCTCCCCGTTCCCCTACACAATCTCCCCGAAAATTATATGAAAAGCCTTCCGAAATTTACAGGGGAAGGGGATTTGACCGCCCAAGAACATATAAACTTCTTTGACCAATTTGCTGACATCCTCGGAATAGAACACGAAGATGTCTATTCTAGACTCCGCGTTCAGACTTTCAAAGGATAGGTGAGGACCAGGTTCTGATCCTTAGCAGTCGGATCTCTAAGATCTTACGAGGAACTTGAAAGTTCTTTTATTAGACAATGGGGAGAGAGGAAGGACCACCTCTACTACCTGACTGAATTTGGAGCCCTTAGAAAGAAAAACTCAGAATCTGTTCTAGAATTCACACAAAGGTTCAACAAGTTGTATAATAAAATCTTGGTTGAGGTCAAACCTTCACAACCCATAGAAAAGGTGACTTTTGTTGGCGCTTTTGATCCTGATTTTGCCTTATTATTGAGAGAAAGGAGATCAACAGATCTCATGAAGATGCAGGATGATGCTCTTGAGATTGAATCAAACATGATGGCATCAGGGAAATTAAAAGCAAAAATAGAAACCGGGAACAAAGAAAATAGGAAATTCAAAGAGCAAGGTGGACCCTCAGGATCGGGGAAATCCTCGAGAGATAAAATAGATGAGATGGCTAGGGTAATTAGAGAACTTTCAAATAAGATCTCAAAAATGGAACTAGAGAAATTGAAAAGAGATAATTTCCCCAAGAAGGATTTTAGAAGGAATCTTGATCCTCAGGCCCCACAGAAAATAATTAAAAATGAAGATCAAAAAATCCCAACCCCCTTCAAAAGTGAAAACTTCATTGGAGAGGAAGATCTAGAATATTTTGAAGAGATTGATGAGGATATTAATAATCTTGGCGACGATAATAAATCACCTTATTTATCGAGACAAGATTATGAAAAATCCTTAAATAAAGAAATTACATGGGAAGACAATGTTAGCAATGACACGTCTGAAAATTTGGCCTATCAGGGTATCTCAGATGATATTATAGCTGAACTATAGGAAAAATATAATTTAAGACCTAGGAACAAAAGTCTCCCAACTGTTCCAACAAAAAATATCTTGCCAAGGGGCGAAACTGATGAGGTGACTCCAAAAGTTGCTGACAAACAGACTGCAAAAACACACACTGCCGACATGCAACATGTCCATTCGAAGCCAATAGGAACACTCATTGTGAAGACACTGGCTCCTGTAAATGAAAACAAGTCCGCACCACAAAGAAAAGCTAAAAAGAAAGGAATTGAGGCCCTGAACATAGAAAACGACAAGGCCCTGGGAAATTTTAATCTGGAAAATGAAATAAATAAAATCAAAATTCCTATTCCCCTTGTTGAACTAGCTAAAAATCCCATATACAGAAAACAAATTGCCAAGATGATTAGCTTTTCCGAAGACGAAATCTAGGTCGATGTCATCAACTTAGAAGATGACAAGCAGAACATAGTCTTTAGTCCACATTTCGAAGGTGCGAGAGACACTATGGCCCCCTTTTATATCATGTTAACCTTGTTTAACAACCTACTCCATAACTATATGATAGATTCTGGAGCTTCCCACAATGTGATGCCAAAGTCAATTATGGAGAAACTCAGTCTTGAAATCACAAGGCCCTATGGTGACTTATATTCTTTTGATTCAAGAAAAGTCAAATGCATAGGCATGATTAAAGACCTGGTGGTAGGTCTGGCACAAATATCTGCAAAAAGCATTCTTATGCATGTAGTCATCGCTGACAGCCCTCCGAAGTATGGTATGTTATTATCGAGTTCATGGGGTGCCAAGCTTGGAGGATCTCTCCAGCTGGACATGAAATACGCTATAATTCCAGTTTTCGGAGGACAATACACGCGTCTTTACAGAGAGACTAGGTTGGCATTCACAGTAGGTGATGCACATAACCCAAATAATCATCATGTTTATATTGCTGACCAAGATTTAGGAAATTGTATATTATCTATTGATGATGATTTTGAAGTAGATATAGACGAAAGTTGTATAGAAGAAAAAACTGAAAAAGAAGAAATAAAAAAAAATGTATATAGCACTGGTGTATGGAAGATGTATTTTGACGGTGCTTCATCTTTCCTTGGAGTTGGAGCTGGGGCACTCCTTGTGGCTCCCGATGATCAATTCGTAATCCCCTTTTCATATAGGCTTCAGTGGAATGTGGATTGTACAAATAATGT
>CBVK0100306908.1:0-13652 GCA_900067695.1 Picea abies
AAGATTGTTAGCAATCATTTGGGGTGGTGATATCACCCCCAACTCATATATATATAATACAAAATGTAACAAGCAGATGTACAAATGGGAATACAAACTACTCTAGTATGAAATGAAAATGGTATATACAATGAATGCAAATGCCTACTTACCTACACTTACCTATGAATTCAAGTCTCCACCCCCTTATCGGGTTTGAGGAGGTGCCCACTAACTGGTAATGGACGCCTTCTTCCTTCCAATGTGGATAAATAATAAACATCATTAACCGAATTCCTTCCAATTTTGAAGGGTCCAAACCAAAATTGTGTATTCCCTTTGACATTAGTAGGCTTTCCCTTCTTGGTGTTCCACATCCATACTATGTCTCCCTCTCTATATTCTCTGGTCCTAAACTCGGTTGTTTCTTGGACAACCCTGGTATACTGTGCAGAGGGAGGAGGGTGGGATTCTGCTCTGAAAGCTTCTTATTGGGATGGATGAATCAATACAATGTCTTCTCCTTTCTTTAATAACTTAGCAACCCCAACTTCCTTGCCTTTATACTTGTCCAGGAGTGGTTGGTAATATTCTCTTTTTAGCCATTTTATTTGATCAAAGTATTCCTTCGTAGCAAAGGGCATACCATTAGGAGAAAATTCAGGAAGACTTTCCATGATTGGTTCATTTTCCTTGTCAGTTTTGACGGGGTTACTAATTTCTTGCACATGGATTCTGGTCATTGGCACATTCAGGAGACAGCTTATTGTTCCATCATTCATAGGTACATTGATATAGGTGAGGTCCATCTCAAGAGTGCCTCCCATCATTGAAGAAAATTTCCTAGACAATAACATCCCCCACACATCTAGGACATATACTACCACAATGTCAATATGGATCACTCTCTCGGGGTATCTTTCAAGGAATACTTTCACATTTTCAATTACCCCATGTGTGGGTATGGTTCTAGACTCAAAGACACACACATTCCTATAATTTCGTGTGACCTTTAGGCCCAATTTTTGCATGACCTTGAGGGACATCATGTTGGCACCTACCCCTGAATCCAACATACATTTTTTGAGGCACTTGTTATTCATCAGCAAGGTCATGAAGAAAGGTGGATGTTCATCAAACTGGACCCTAAAGAGATCAGCTTGTAACATAATAGGAGGGTCCATTGGTCCATTTGATCCTTTGAATAACTTATCGAATATTTCCTTGACGGATGGTACCTTGATGAAATCTTTTAAGGGGATGGTCACATGCATCTTGGATAATGCCCCTTCAAAGTCAAATTTTAAGTCCACTCTTTCAATTTTGGGAGGGTTCTTAGGAAGGAGAATGTTCATGGGTGGAGGCCTCATTTGGGATACTGCATGATTGATAGAGAGAGGTTGGTTTAGCTTATTTTTTCTAGTATACACCTGGAATTCTTGTTTCTTCAATTTCTCTCTTGATTATGGGTCCAAGTTGTTTATCACCTCCATCCTAGACTTCCTGGTTGCTTATTTTATGCCCTCTTGATGTTCCTCAGGGGAAATATTAAGGCAGATATGGGGGCCCTGTATGGTATTATTGTTCATTATGTTTACTTGGTCATGGCCTCCATTGTTGTAAGGACATTCATGCTCCCAGTGTGACTCACTGCATTGTAAACACTAAGGTTTTTCATCCACGACATTTGTAGGAGCTAAAGTATTTGGAACTTCTTGATCATTCTTCAGTCTAAAAATTTGGTTCCCTTTCTGGAATTGACCCTTGTATGGAACCCTAGTGGCTTGATGTTGATCCCTTTCTAGGTTGACAATCCTATTCATCATTAGTTCTTGGGATTTTACCATGCAGTCCATAGTCATCTGCAACTTAGCCAAGCTAACACTAATGTTCGAGGTAGGCTCAACATTGTGGACTATCTTCGGTTTAGTGTCTATTCTAATTCTTGGGGATGAGAAAGGTTCAACTTTGGATGATAGAAGGTTGTCTTCGATCTGTGTGGCTATTTCTGAGCTTCTTGGATTGTTTGGGGGTTCTTATCTATGAGGAGATACCCTAGTTGACCAGAAAAGGCTTTAGTATAGATGAAAAGTAGGAAACTATTAGTTGGATGATGACTCACATGGATTTTTAATACTAGGATACATGTAAATTAGGTGTGTCCCTGCAACATCAACATATACACACTCCATGGGCTCATAAGTCACAGGGATCATAGCAATGTCAATCACATCTAATCCTCAAGTTATTAAACATGTGCATAAAACCCCCTTTACCCATACAAGTGCTTAAAGACATTATGCTAATCTGCAAGACAAGTTTGGAGGGAATGCTAGGAAGTCCTATTGGGATAATTCTCATTGGATGTGGGATGTTTCTAGGAGAATTCAAATCTAAGCCATGTGAGTGGATGAGGTGGTAAGGGATGTTTGGGCAAGGGGCGTAGTAATAACAGGGAAATGTATGGCTTACCTGTGGGTGTCTCTAAAGAGGGTGAGTTTCACCTATCATGGATGCAAATGTTTCCAAGCCCATTCATGCCTTTTATATTTTATTCTTATTTCTTTTTCTTTCAAGAGGCTATTTAGGGGACATTGCCCTGGCATGGTGACCAATGGTGGCAATGTTACCCACAAACATTTCATGGAAATGAGAAGGCTAGCTCGTGATGAGACCCCCTTTCTCTTGGTTATGCCACCAAGAGCCACTGCCCTAGCGTGGTGACTAGCTATTGGTAGTGTCATACCGCTACATGCCCATGGACCTAATAGGATGGCTCACGATGAGACCCCCTATCCTCTAACTAGGTCTTTTTTTATTATTTTTTATGGGTCCCTCTGTTTCTTTCTAAGAAGATTTTTATTGCTTTCTCGGGAATCCTTGGGCGAAGCATCTCAAGGTTTCATTCTTTTGGCTTTTATCATTTTCCAACTACTTTTATCCTTTGGGCCTTTATCTCCTTCTTCCCAAAAGATAAGGTACAACCCTTAGATATTTGGCCAATCTAATGCCCAAACCAGTGTAATGGGATGTATGAGTGGGAAAACGATCAAAAGTGGAAAGTATGGTGGGAGTGGATGATGGACTTTCATGAATCCCCCCACTGGAAACTCAAACCCTATGGGTACCATCTTACTAGGGAATCCTGTCATTCCCCTAGGTGTGGTAAAGTGGAAAAGCATAAGATCCAAGCACATGTTAGAAGCAAAAATAATTAAATGCACATATTCAAATCCAAGCACATGTTAGAAGCAAAAATAATTAAATGCACATATTCAAAGGTTTTGAGGATCAGAGTGACACATACCATGATACTCAAACTCATTACCTCATGGAGCAAGATCCATCTCTACTGTAGGACCAGCCCAAGGTGATGGATGCTACTTCTGACAAAGTGGAGGCACTGAAGAATGAAAGGATGGGCCCTCCGGGGCCATGCTCAAGTCGATCTGGCTCTCGATATTCCATGTCTAGGACCTCTGGGCCTCGAGACATAATCTCCTTAGTTATCCCTAGGTTAGGGGATAACAAGACCTAACCTCCCTAATCCCTCACGTAGGTAGAATAATATATTTCCATGTAATAAAGGTAGAGATTAGTCAATAATTCATATTTAATAAATTGGAATAAGCCAATGTAAGAATACCTAATAGAAAGTTCCGCTTCTAGAGGGATATTCCTCTAGAATAATCTTTAGAAGATAAAATTAGTATAAATAAGAGTAGGAGACATGAGAAGTTTTGACTTGAGAATTATTGTAACAGAGCAGTTCTCTACTGGAGGTTTCCCCCTCTAAGAGGCAAATGAACATTGTTTCCTATCATTAAATATATTATTTTGGTGTTATGGTTTCATAAATTGTATTGTTCCATTGTTATTCTCTGCAGTATTTCTATTTTTTTCTATTATAATAGATCTGGTACCTTACAAGTGGTATTAGAGCTCTTTCCTTGACATGAATTGTGGGTTAATATTTTTCCAAGTAGTGACGTATTCCAACGTATTAAAACTACAGAGATCTGTCGTTCAACGCATAAATCCACAGCTGAGAAAGAATACATGCAGGAAATACAATAGGTACTTAAGCTCACATTGTTGGACACCCTTGTAACCCATGTTGGTACCCCTTCGAGNNNCTTGTAACCCATGTTGGTACCCCTTCGAGTGGTAGCGCATTAGACAACACTTGTATATGGACTGGCCTAGGTATCCTGAACCCTCCATAGATAAACCGATCAACCGCCTGACTGCTATAGTCCCACTGAGAACAACACTCGGGAAGATATTCTCTAGTACCTGAGTAGTCAACTAGTATGACTAAGGGTACAATCTAGCCTCCTTAGTTTGTGCCTTGAGCTATTGGTTCGAGTACTACTGTTTGACCCCACACGCATATCAGAGATCTATAACATAGGGAAAACCCTTGTCTGTAGGAACCCTGAAAAAACCCTAACCCTTGGGATGGAAACAAAAGAAACAAGGAACATACAAGATTTTTTGTCGTGCAACCTTGCCTCCTACATTCTGGTTGTGAAATTACTACATCTTTTTCCTTGTTAAGAATTTGGGCATTTTGACACTGCAGTATTATTCAGATCAGAGTATAACTCCACATGAGTAAAAAAAGAAATGTATGGGGGCTAAACACACCCTTATTTGAGACCTATCCCATTGTACTCCTCTTTTCATCCTAATCGCAGTGATACCTATCATTTTCAACCTTGTTTTTCCTATGGTCCCGACCCCATTCCCGACACCTCTACTTGGGACCTATCCCATTGGGCTCCTCTTTTCATCCTAATTGCAGTGATACCTATTATTTTTCAGCCTTGTTTTTCCATGGGCCCACCTTCCTTTTTCAAACACCTTTCTTTCCCACCTATTCATGTGTTTTCCCCTGACAACGACCAACACTCACAACCAAGACCTTGAAAACCACATTGCTACCCACATAGAGTCCAAAATGGACTATATGAAAGAGGAAATGAAGGGCATCAATTCCCACCTTGCCAACCATCTTGCATCCCACATTGATCCTCAACTTGACTCATTTGATGCAAAGGTCTAGGAAAAAATCTCAATTCCTGGAATCCATTCCTAATCCGAACAACCTTCTAACCTCGAAGTTACAACTTCCTCCAATTCCCAACAATTTTAGTCCAACCCTTTTCATCATGATCCTTGTCTTCCATGAGTGGAGGTAAAAAAATTTGATGGCTCATATCCCATTGGTTTGGTCACTCAAATAGAACATTACTTATCCTTGCATGGCATCATTGATGACTTGACCAAACTTCGTTACGATGTCCTCCATTTGGATCCTGAACCTTGGCAATGGTGTCAAAAATCATGCCAAGGATATGTTGCTTGGACACAGTTTGTGGACACACTTTATGAACGCTTTGACACTGACACACACTCCCTGGGTTGTTTGATCAAATTGAAACAGTCAGGTACCGTCGAAGAGTTTATCACTGCATTTGAGCAATTATATTTTAGAATAGAGGGCATGCCTGATAATTTTTTCTGAGAATGCTTTATTAGCGACCTCAAGGATGAAATCCAAGATAAAGTCCTCATGACTCACCCCCAGAGTTGGTTGGAAGCTACTCAACGTGCCAGGGAAGCACAACATGTTGTTTTTTCCCAACACCACAAACCTTCTTTCCCTTTGCGCTCTCACCCTCCCAATCCCACCCCTCATCCCACCCCTTTGAAGATACAAAAATTAACCCTGGCAGACATGGTTGAATGCTAACTTAAGATTCTTTTCTATAACTGTAATGAAAAATCTTTTTTGGGCACAAGTGTTAGGAACAAAAGTTGTTTATGGCCATCTCTGAAGATGTTGCTGACGAAGAGGTCGAGGCTTATCCTAAGGCAAAGCTACCCAATCCAATTACTCTCACTCTGCCATATGATCGACCTGAAGTTGAACCGATCATTTCATTGAATGCACTCATTGTCTTCTCTACTCCCAAACCCTCAAGCTAATTGGATACATTAAAACTTAGAAGGTCATCATCCTAATTGACAGTGGTAGCACTCATAATTTTATTCACCATCACATTTCTCAAGAAACCCATTGCTATATCCATGTTGTCAACAATTTTGAAATCATGATTTCCACTCGAGGTTCCATGAAATGTGGGGGGCATTGTGAAAATGTGTGTCTCCAAATTGGCCAGTGCAACCTGAAATCTTATATGTTCGCTATCGACATGGGTAGTTGTGACATTGTGTTAGGGGCAAAATGGTTACACACTCTACATCCTATCATCATGTATTTTAAGGAATTAACCATGCAATTTAAACATGATGGCCAACAATATAAGTTCCAAGGGATCACAACAGGCTCCCTTGAGATCATTAGTTCCCATCGAATGCAAAATCTCCTCAAAAAAGATCATTCGGGCATTATTTCCCAACTCCATGCCATTCAAGTAATTGAGACACCATATGTGCATCCTGACCTCCAATCTATACTCTCCAAACACCAAACTATTTTTTCCACTCCCCATGGCCTTCCCTTCCTATGGTGTTCATGATCATTCTATTCCTCTAGTTTTGGGTAGTCTTCCTCCTAATGTTTGCCCGTATCATCATCCCTTTTCCCAGAAGAATGAAATTGAGAAAATTGTTCAAGAATCGCTCGATGCAGGTGTCATCCGCCATAGTACTAGACCCTATTCTCCTCTTGTGGTCATGGTCCTCAAGAAAGAAGGCACATGGTGCATGTGTATCGACATTCGTGTGCTAAAAAAACTAACCATCAAAGACAAGTTTCCCATTCCTTTTATTGATGATCTATTAGATGAATTGAGTGGTGCTCAATACTTTACTAAACTNATTGATGATCTATTAGATGAATTGAGTGGTGCTCAATACTTTACTAAACTTGATCTTCATTCTAGCTACCACCAAATACGTATGAAATAGGCCGACATTCTCAAGACTGCATTTTGAACTTATGAGGGCCACTATGAGTTCTTGGTCATGCCCTTTGGCCTATGTAATTCCCCCTCCATTTTCCAAACTCTCATGAATCATGTCTTCCATCCTTTTCTCTGTAATTTTTTCTTGGTTTTCTTTGATGATATTCTCATATATAGTAAAACATGGAAAACCCATCTTTCCCATGTGGATCAAGTTCTCCATCTCCTTTCTTAGCACCAACTTTTCCTCAAAAAATCTAAATGTGCCTTTGGCGCCTCAGAAGTGGAATATTTAGGTCATATTTTCGACAAGGATGGTGTAAGGGTGGATCCTAAGAAAATTGAATCTATGTAGGATTGGCCTTTTGACTGAAGGAGACATGGATTGACCTTGGCACATGAAGAGGAGGCTCTAGGAGCCCCAACGAACTCCACTTTCTCCTCCAATTACTTTCTCCAAATGTCAAAACATCCCCTAAAGGGGTGACATCATCTTGCTTTAGGGTTTCTAATGTGAAAAAGTGAAAATTAAATATTATTATTTGGTTTAAGGGGTAAGATAAGGGTTGTTGACTCCTTATCTTATGTTTTACCCTTTGAATGTGGACAAAATATGTTTTATAGTTTTTGTATAAATAGAGATCATGTGAATCTCATTTCATAACATAACTCTCCCATTGTGAGAAGTATTTCACTAAAATTGTCGCTAGCTTTGAGCATGATGGTGTTTCTCTCTTGTGCAAATATTTTGTTGTGCCATATTTTGGTGAATGATGAGGAGTGATGCGCACCTCTTACTCTTTGCTTTTGGATGATAATTTGGATGGTGAATTAGGGTTTGGTATCTCTTTGCTTGGAATTGGTAAGGAAAATATGCATACACTAATTCTCTTTTGCTCATTGTTGGTTATTGTTGGAGGAGTATGTTGGATACACCCTCCATTAATTCTTCATATTCTTGTTAAAGTTATAATTCATTCTTGAACAAGGGTTGCTAGGAGGAATACAAGTGTGTACACTCTCTTAGAATTTACCCTAAGTTGGTTGGCATACCCTAGTGAGTAAGAGTATTTACACCCCTAGGTTTGTTGTTGATATAAATTGTGTTTTAAAGACCCCATTCACCCAATTTTAAAGGCACCAATCTGAATATTTTGCATTGGAGGAAAAAATAGCGCATTGGGAAACATGATTTTTTGTCATTTCAATTTTCTGCAATCTAAGTTTTGTTCCTTGTGCCTAGTGCACCTCTTATCCACTAGGGAATCCACTCTGAAGGGGTATTTCTTTCTTCTGTAATAAATTTTCATCTTTAGCCATTAGAGTTGTAGAAACCCTAATTAGACTTTCTCTAATAACTCTCAATTCAACCGCTGAAATTTGCTAATATGCTGCCCACATATTCTAGTGATCATAGCGCATCTTTTGGTAGATTTTTGGCAAGTTTTAATGGTTTAATATCTTGTTGTAAGAACTTGTTTGTTACATCCATAAGGCTGATTATTATCTCTTCATAAAGTGTTTACTACAAGCATATTTTTCGTGCTAGTAACTTGCTCCTTTAATCTTGAGTTGCACTAGTGTTTTACTAGTTTATTTCTTGCATCATCTACTTGATTTCTTGCACTTTTTTAGCAGCTAATTTTTCCATTTCATTGTTGATATATATTTTTACTAAATACTACAATTAGGGATGACAAACTTGACTTGCTTGTATATCATATACTTGGGCGTGTATCGTTGTTTTCCTTGTGTCTTGGGAAAGTACAATCAACATTTGCAAGGTCTACTACTTCTTGGAAACCCTTTGCTACCACCAAGACCTTACTCAATCCCTTCTCCACACATAGAAACTTGACCTATAGGGGAATTCATTCATACATCACACTTCCCATCTCTTTCCCCCTAGAGTCATCGTGATTCCCCCCTTGAGGTAATCAGTTCACCTCTAAAGTGACGGGAACACCTATCTAAGGTGACAATGGATAGGTGCTCTCTTAGTTTTTTCCATTTTGGTGGTTGGGTTAAGATTTTCCCAACCTACAACTTGTGCGATAAAACACCCAAAAATGATTGATTCCCATCGATTGGTTATGCTCGGTGATGCCTCCACACTTTTTAGTGACTTGTGCCCAATGATCACACGTCCCACAATTACATCCAGCAGTTGCTTGTGCCCAAAGGTATTTTCGCCAACCATTTCAACCCCAAGTCTAGAGCACCCAACTCCTTGGGTTTGCATGTTGTGAAAGGCACCCAAGTCTATAAATCCATAGAAGTCTCTTGGCAATATGTTTCCATGCATGGTACATGCTTTCAGATTGGGACCATTCACATGTAGCAAACCCCAATTTTTCCTAGCTTAGCCAATCTATTTTCAATTCTTCTCTTGGTGTGTCCTATCATTGTGCAAGTTAGTCCAACATCTGAAGTGCACTCGACCTTGAAAGTGGATTTTGAACTTGGAACCTTTTCTTAGTGCACTCAATCTCCACTGCTAGCTCCTTGGAAACAAACTGCCTTATGGCATGTTGTCAATGAGAAGAGGGAGGTAGATAGCCATCACATCCATTACCCTCTAACTCTCCAACAATCCATCCAAAGTCCCCTAATTTTGATGATCCAACCATAAGACTCTCATACCTCTTTCTTAAGTAATTTAAGAGAGGCACATCTGCACCAATCCTTTCGTCACCTTCAACCAACAATCTCATGACCTGAGTCATTTTGAAAATCGTCCTTAAATATGCACAAGGAGTGCTTTGCCTCACCTAGGTTTCCATACATAAAGGTGGGTGAGCATCTTCCTATCAACTCGGTCTGCATCCCAATCTAAACTATCCAGGTTAAACACACATTTTCTTGGTTGACACCTTCATTATCTACATCCATCCACTTACCACAAAACTAACCTACTCCTCCAAGCAAGCGAACACTAATCTGGCATTGTTGTCGCTACTAAACAAAGGAGAGGTCTCCACCTCTTCCTCAATGTTGTCAAGTTTCCTCTTGTAACTTGACAAGTTTTCCAAGGCACCAATGCACTAGCATCTTCGTGCCCGCTATCCCACTTCTTGGACAACAAACCACCTATTGACCTTAACACGAAGATGAGGATTACCAACATGGATTTTCACCATCGAAAGTTCCATCCTCGTGATAAAATAAACTTTCTCCTATGTACAACCCTCCACTGAACCTGGCACCTTCATTGGTGCCCTAGTCTCCATTTCCATCTTTTACGCAATGAGCCACATGTGGCCTTTATTAGTGAAAGGAAGATTGCAAGTGACTACCAAGGCCACCTCTAAAAACTTAGTACATGCAACCTGAATCCATTGAAGCAACATGAAAATAACTCACCAAGTTTTGAGTAGGCCAAGTCATCCTCATTTCCTGTTGCACCAAGGAACTAAATTTTCCACTATCTTTGCACCACTTGTCGTGACCACTTTATAGCTAGTCACTAAAACCATTGTTTCACCAAGATATGGAGAGGAATGAACAAACCACTGTTGGGACTATCCCTGACTCACACCCAACTTCTTTCCTTCATGCCTAATCTTTTCCACTTTCCCAACATGTCACTAAATCTTGTTTCTTCTTTCCAAGTCATAATGAAGAGCACATGAAGTCTTCTTTTTCTATTTTAATACCATCTTTCCTCTAGAAATGGGGTGAGGATTAAACTCCAATACCAATTGTCACAGACCTAGAGATATTCCCATTTTATTTTCACTTTCATCATTTGAGGTCATGCGACATTGCTTTTTCCTTGGCCACAAGGACATGGCCAACCTATGCCTACAACAACCAGACTATGCCTCTTCACTCAAGATTTTCCCATAACTATGCCTTAAGCTACAGTTGGTTGGATATACAACCAAGTTCACCATAGGCACATGTTCAACCATGGCCTTAAATCATCCCAAATCTATTACAGTTAGCCAATATTCAATCATCCTTAGCACTTCAATACAAGGAGATGAACAATAACATTCAACAAGTATAAAGAGTCCACAACACAAGAGTGTGGATGACACCCAAGGTTGGTGCTTTAACTTTATTACTATGAAGAATGTTTCAAATATACAAGGGAATGCAACCCTTTGCCCACAACTATATTACAAATGTACAATGAATCCAAGGAAATACTACCTAGAACTATTTGCCCAAAAGACTTGCACACTCCAACCACAGAGGCATCCACATGCCTGCCTCCTGCATGTCCTAACTCTTCCACCACTCACCTAGTGAGAGTCCAAGTTGTTCCATAATGTCTTACCTAGACTTAGTACGTTTCGAAACTCCTTGTTCACTTGACCACTTTATGAATGACTTCCTACTTCTTTATTGACTTGTCACATTCTCTTTATATATGAGTTAATGCATTAGCCTTTTCTTCAATGCAAGGTACCTTCCATTCTATTCCTTGTCCAAAGTGCACCCAAACATGCCATATGTCCCAAATTTGACTATGTGTGCCTGAGGGCGACTTGTGCCCATTGATTTATTGTGCCTGGTAGTGCCCACACACCCTTCAATGACTTGTTCCTGACAACCATGCACCTAAAAATCATGCATCCAACATTTTCTTTACTTTTTCCAATTGTCGCAACCCCAAGTCATTGAGCGTCCAACTCCTTGTATCTACATATTTCGCAAGGCACCCAAGTCTATAGAGCCAACCAAGCCTCTTTTCAATCTGTTGCCATGTCTGTTAAGGCCTTGCATATTGAACAAGGTCACTTGTAGTAAACCCCAACTTTGCCTCTCTTAGCCAATATCTTCACCAAGCTTCTCTTGGTGTGTCTTGTTACTATGTGAGGCTATCCAACATATGTAGTACACCCAACCTTCATGCAAGGGTGACCAATAAGTTTGTGATGCTCCTTGTCATCATGTGAGGGTGTTGAAGCAAGCTTATTCAACCAACCACTAATGTGTCTATCTATGCCACCTAATGACCACTGAAGTAATCATGCAAAGATGCCAAAAGCCACTCTCAAGGATAGGGCCTTACAAAGTTGTTTTGGATCATAAATTAAAATACACATATGCCCATTGCTATTATCATGTTTGATAATGACAATGACAAAATAATGTATGGTTAATGAGAATTTCAATTTTAATAAATATTTTCAAAACAATTCATCAATGATGTTGTAATGATGAATGTATCTCATTATTATGTTTCTAAGCATTTAATTATATATATTTTTTTAGGTAGGGGAAAACCATTCAAATCCTACCTCACCTCACCTAGTGACTATTACATTTAAAGCAATGCCTTGAGAAATCATTGGAAATCCTGATCAATGTTTATTCTAGGGTCATTGACACTCTTGGCTTGGCTACCACTCCCACTAGATGGCTAGTACCTCGTGAGCTTTTCAAGACCATAGAAAATCCAATTGTAGTTAGCCAAACAAAAACAGTTTATAGATTTACTCAGAGATCAAGGACAATTTTAGCGCGATCTCCCTCTTGAAACCTTATGTTTCTCCCTAATTGAGGCTACCCATGTTTGAATCACTTGTAATTTCTAACTTAATTGAATTCATTTCCATACATGATAGTAAGAAAGAGAACTCCTGTTACACTTTAAAGATGTACCAAAGCTTAAAGAAACCGATTATTAATATAATAAGTAAACAAGTTTTTAAAAAATTATATATTTGTTAAAATAATATGAAAGGTAATTTATTTTGAAGTACATTAGTAAGAAAAAGTAAAGGATTCCAATGATTGTCTTAGGAAAGTAAAAAATATTTTTGAATTATTATTTGTCAGAATTTTAATATGCTACTTTCCACATTTTTAATAAGATTGCAATATCGATAACTAACATTGGTACCGTAAAACTACATTTTAATCCATCACAAAGGTAATGCAATACTCTATGAATAATGAAAATAAATTATCTCGATAATTATGAATAAATTTAAAAGTTTTAGAAGATGAAGTATCATTTTTTAATATTCATAATTATATTTATAAGTATAACGATTTTTTACATGCATTAATTTAATAAATATGTAATAACGTTGCTTTTATTTTGATATTTAATGATAATATTTATTTTCATTATAACGATTAAAATTTTGAATTGAAAAAGATGCGACCAAATCATACATTAGAAAATTACAATTGGTGGAATGACCTAGGAAATGGAGAGAGTTTCTCAGCTCGAAAGAAGGTAGGAGATTGTCAAATCCTAGGATTTCCTTTTTTTCCCAATAGTTCTATCAAAACTCGAATTACATGGATACATGCAAATGAACAGAGCATGAGGCAATTTAGAAACAACACATGAGTAAAATAAGTTTCTATGGTAGTTTATTTTCATCATCAATTGTTGGGGCAATAGGCATGTTCTTAACCATTGTTGCACATTCATCCTTTCGATCCTATATTGGTGGGATACTGAATTGGTGTGATTGGTTCTCGATGCTCCCTTGTTGCTTGATCTTATTCACTATTCTCTTTGTCTAGAGGGATTAAAGAGGGTTCCAAGATTCCATGAATTGATTCTTCTTCCTCTACCTAATCTACCATGCTCACTCGAGTCTGGGCTAGTGATTTGTGAAGTCTCTATGTTTTCAAGGGAACAAGGGTTTTTCATCTCCACCAAAGGGCACTGTAGATATCATACTTGCAATGGAGGAGAAATATTCTTGTCTTCTTGGGCAGGTGTCTCTGTTGGACAACTGAGAGGGTGGGGGGGGGGGGGGGGGA
>CBVK0100306909.1:0-13651 GCA_900067695.1 Picea abies
CCTGGAGAATAACAATCCACTTGGAGTACTTGCCCCCCAGCAATTGACGAGTCAATATATGTTGCAAGGGGTTACAGTGGGAAATCACTGTAGTTTTCCTGGCGAGAATGTAATGACGAAAACGTTGGACTGCTTGAACTGCAGCCAAGGCCAGTTTCTCAACATGTTGATATTTAATTTCTGTAGAAGTTAAACTTCGACTCAGGTAATATATAACATGTTCATCGTGGGCATCATCCTCTTGAACGAGAACCATGCCGATGGTATACTCGGACGCAACTAAATAAAGAAAGTAATCTCGACTATAATCCGGAGGAAAAAGAAGAGGAGCTTTGGTAAGGGATAGCTTCAAGGCTTCAAAGGCATCATTAGCAGCTTTATCCCAGAAAAACTCATAACCTTTCTTTAGAAGGCGCGTGAAACCTCGAGTAATTTCAGCGTAATTTGGGATGAATCGACGAAGAAAGTTTGTTTTCCCCTACAAACTTTGTAACTGGCGCAAAGAAGAAGGAGGAGGGAGATTAAGAATCGCCTCGACCTTGATAGGGTCCACCCGGATCCCATGTCGTGAAACAATAAAACCGAGGAGTCTTCTCGATTCTACGCAAAAAACACATTTATGCGGATTTAAGCGAATACGATAGAATCGACAACGAAGAAAAATTGCACGGAGATGCATAGGGTGATCAATTCGACGTAACGAGTGGGCCGACAAATCATCCAAATACAGTTGAACAATATGCTTTATATCATGAAATGCGTAAGACATAGCACGTTGGAACGTAGCACCTACGTTCTTTAGACCGAAAGGAAGTTTACGGTAGGCGAAAGTACCCCAAGGACAAATAAAAGCAGTTTTGTGTTGGTCCTCAGGAGCGATATTGATTTGATTATAGCCGGAAAATCCATCCATGAGAGAAAAGATTTTGTTGCTGGCACAATCATCAACGATCTGGTCGACGAAAGGAGTTGGAAAATTGTCCTTAGGACAAGCTTTGTTGATATCTCGATAATCAACACAAACGCGAATACTACCGCCTTTTTTATCGATCGGTACGGGGTTAGAAACCCATTCTGTCAAGGCCACAGGATAAATAAAACCGGCTTTTAGAAGTTTTTCAACTTCAAGTTTAATGGTCGCAGCTTTACGTGGATGGATAGGACGAAGGCGCTGCCGGACTGGTTTAGCTCCGGGGTATGTCTTAATTTCATGTACCACAATAGACGGGTCAATACCCGGCATCTCTTCGTAACTCCATGCAAAGATATCACGAAATTCTTTGAACAAGGAAGTGTAAGTGACAATTTCTTCGGCAGAACACGAAGTTCCAATATGAACGTTCTCGACTATCCCAGGTTTCACTGAAATATCTATGGGTATCGTAGGCGAAATGTTACTTAGGTTCCCTTCAGCAAACACATCCTGTGTAAATTGGGGAACAGTTGAGATAACAACAATGGTTGACGGAGGAGAAATCCGTTGATAATTCTCAAGATTTTGTTGTCCCAGAAAAAGTATGGAACGATGATGCCCATCGTCCCAAGGGGTGTCATCTAAAACAGACATAATCATCTCGTCCGTCGAAAAGACAACACGGAAAGGATCCGGAGACAACTCCTCACAAGAAGAAGTAAGAAGGGTTGCCAATTGAATGGCTTGGTAAGCAGACTCAATCGGGCTTAACGGCATAACGTCACCGAAACGAACATGATCTCCAGGGTCAGGTACTATCCAAGGGTCAGTAGAGACTGGAAGTTCACGAGGCATGGTAGAGATCATATTAATAGAGGCAATGTTTGGGCTCAGAATATTGGGAGGGGGTGGAATGGAAAAAGTACCCATCAACGATGAATCTTTCAAGAGACCGACACCAACATTCTCATAACTCGGTGGGGTGTTTGCTATGAACGGTACGTTGCCCGCGTGAGTATCGACATTAAAGAAGGCAAGTTGATCGACCGTAACTACTCATCCTTGATGAGGAAAGTGTAGAACACGAAAAAGGGTTGATACAACAACACGCATAGAGTCGACCCAACTTCGTCCGAGTAGAAGATTATAATCAAGAGGAGTATCGAAAACTTCCACTTCCACCTGGACAGTCTTACCTTCAAGAGTGACAGGCAACGACGGTAGAACACCGTAAGGTTTGAAACCAGAGCCATTGAAGGCTCGCAAAGTGTTTTGTGACTCGGTTAACGGTGGAGAACCAATGGCTTTCCAACAAGAAAAAGACATGACACATGTAGAGGCACCCTCATCAACCACCATCCGACAAATGCTTTTGTCAGCAACAACAACTTGGATTTGAAACGCAAGCTGTGCAGGCAACCTCGTAATATGCTCGTTCAATTCAAAGACTATCAAATTTTCGTCCGTAGGATCAATTCCACCTATGTCTTTCAACAGGGCCCTTCACTGTGCAGGTCAGGACTGAAGGACTTCAAGGGCAGACATCGCTGAAGGGGCTTGGGCCAGATCTTCTACAATACTGTAGTTCTGAGCCGCACGCGCATGAGGATTGAATGCTGATTTCTTAACGACACCTTTGGGGGGTGGTCGTATAACTATATCAAGGTTCGGTCTTTCGAGATGAAGAGGACCGGTCGTAGATGGAGTCAATGGAGAGGTAGATACCAAATCAGGAGGTGTATCATCAACCTTCTCCTTAGAAGGAGTATAGTCTTTAGCTCGAGTAGTAAGTGTAACAGTGTCTTTCTTCGAATCAGCAGTGCACATCAAAACATAGGACTGTGTAGATGTAGAGGGTTGATCATGAATGACCAATGAAGCTTGCTGTTGAGACGGGAAGGGTTGAGACAAAACCACCGGAGTAGAAGGTTTCGATGTTGATTGGAGGAAATTATGAACTTCGTCACGTCTCTTGTAATTGTCCGATGACCAATCCGCAAAAGGGGATTTGGTCCTTATACAATTACCGACATGATTAATCCACAATGGGGATTAATCCAATAACAATAATAATGATAATGACATGATTAAATCCGCAATGGGGATTTAATCCAATAATAATAAGAATGCTCTTCACAGTTACATTATTTCAACATATACTCTTTCTATCCTAGCCCAATCAGTCTAAAGAAAACTTGATCCCCAAACCTCATAACCATAGAATATTGTGGGATTGTGATCATGTGCAAGAAGTGCATCTTAGATGAGATATCCTAGAAATGGCTCTAGAAGCACCGTCTCTCAAGAAGGGCAAGGGATCACCAGACCTCATAACCATAGAATATTGTGGGATGATGATCATGTCCAAGAAGTGCATCTTAGATGAGATATCCTAGAAATGGCTCTAGAAGCACCGTCTCTCAAGAAGGGCAAGGGAGTTGCATCCTCTGTTGAGTCAAGGCTAGAGGGCATGACACAAGCTAAAATATGGCCCCATGAACTAAACCCCCAAGCAGGGATGATTTTAGGGGCTAAATTTTGCTCATGGGCTAATTTTCCAAGGTTTTTCCCAAAAAAAGATTCATTATTCTAAAAATGGTTTGCCCAAATTCTATAAGATAAAATTATTTTACCTTAAAAATCGCCAAAAAATTATACAAACTATATAAAATCCTTAGAAATTTGATTACTTTTACAAAAATATCGCCAAACATTTTATAGTTGTCATATGAAGGATTAGTAAGATTGACCAAGGTTTTCTGCATTTTAAAATAAATTTCCATCCTTAAAATCATCCATGCCCCCAAGTATGTGTAAGTTGTGGTGATATTGATCCCTTAGCCTCGAAAGTAGAAATTGTGACTAGATAAAGCATGCTTCAATACATTGAAAAACCTAACCTTGGTTTTACCTAGGTTAACCATCCATTGTCAAAGATCACAAAAGTTGGATAAAGCATTGACCTGTCTCTTTAAGCCCCAAGCAATGGGGCCAGATGGACCATAGTACCAGCAAAAAGAAGCAAAGATATCAACACATTTGGTAGGGAACCACTGTGATCATCCTAAATATGCTCCAAAGAAAAGACTCCTACTCATCAATGTAAATCCCAAAGAGAGACAGCAAGAGGGGGCGCCCCCAGACCTCCTAAGATTGTCCAACGTATTTTACTTGTCAAACATGGAATCAGTAAGTGAAGTAAAAATAATCAACAATAAAACTCAATCTTCCACCACTATCATAGTTGTACTACAGACTTGCAAGGACTAGGTTGGCTTGCTACCCAACAATAGTACATTTTTCTTTCCCCAAAATGTCTTTAGACAGACCAACTATCCAAAGTATCCAAGAAATAGAAGGGGTGTGTGTTGTCACCTCACTCACACTCTCTCTCACTTCTAGACTGATTCTTGTTAGCCCAAGGGGGATTTCACTAAGCGGTTTGAAGCTTGAATATAATTCCTCTCGATTGAAATGCCTCAAACAATTCCTCTCGATTGAAATGCCTCAAACATTCTTGTAAATCTTCAAGCTACCTTCAAATGGCCCTTTAATTCCTAGTGACTTATTGGGCAAAATGGAGTCTAAAACGATGAAAGCCAAGAAGGCAAATGTGTTGAATCTTACTAATTCATATAACACACAAACTAACATTGAAGCTTATGAAAGAAGTAAATTCACTTAGATATCACACACACACACACACACACACACACACACAAATGCATGCCAAAGCATCTATAGCTCTGGATTATTCTTAAAGAAGATGTAAATGTACTGTTCAACCAATCAATAAATCAGAAACCAAATTTTGATTTGGAGACATCCAAAGGAATTACAAATATGCTTTGGATATCCACACCCAACATGAACTGGACATTGATGTTGCACATGTTATTGATTGCAGCTTTATGAGACATTCTCCAGGTTGTTCTCCTCTAGACTGAGTTGAGACGGTCTGTGAGAGAGCCCATGTGATGGGTGTGTCAAACTCCTTTGGATTGAGTTGAGATGATGTGTGGTCTCTTGTCATGCTCCTCTGGACTGAGTTGAGATGACTTGAGATGGTCTCATGTCTGACTCCTATGGACTTAGTTGAGTTGACTTGAGATGGTTCTCCAAATGGTACTCCTATGGACTTAGTTGAGTTAATCTGTTGAGAGTGGTGTCCCTGTGGCTGAGCACAGGTGGACGTGTCCCTAGTGGTTGAGCACTGGAGGATGTGTTGATCCTTTGCTAAACCAGAAACCAAGACCAAAAATCCCAGTTGCAGTAGCTGCAGCTGCACTCCTTCTCCAAACTTGCACACGACTTGTATGCATGAGCTGTGAGAGTGTATATGACCAAATGAGCTCAGGTGCCCTCTATTTATAGTGCTCTTTGTCTCCTGTCCAGGCCGACTTCTTCTTTTAGAGGCTAATACTTAAATATTAATTCTTTTATTGAGCCGGCATATCTTCTAGGGTTTGTATACATCTGTTTAGGGTTTCTCTAGCTTCTAGAATATTTTAATCTAGTCAGAGGTTACACAAGGAGGTTGATACCTCCAACAAACTACCATAATATCAACACTCCCTTGTAGCTAGGGAGGTATCTAACTGTAATGGTCTTAGAGCACAAACAAACCCTTCTACTGGTAGCATCATCATAGCCACACAGGCAAACTCATGATCACGTAGATCAACTCATAAGAAACATCACCACTATCAGTATCATCTGATAGCATCAACTGCATCATCTCTCGAAGCCATACTCCATCTGAGTAATCAGGCTCAGACATGATGTTGAAATAGTCACTTACTCAATAGAGTGATATTTGGACCATTCTTCTATTCCAGACATATGTCTTAGAAGAACAGTTGTCCTAACAGATGTTGAAAGCCACGCCATGGGCTACAGAGACCATTCCTACAGGAATGTCAGTCTCAAATTATTTCCTAATCGGGTCATATGTACCATAGAGATCAATCTCTACCCATATGCCTTAGAAAATATCGGTCCACAACTCTTTTCCTAATCGGGCCACAATGTGTGCCTTAGGAAAAGACCAATCCATGATACCTTAACAATTTGTCAACCTGGACCATTCTCCACAGGGAGAATGTCCACCAACATGCTGACTATCCATCTAGCTGGCAATCATCTCCAACACTAGTGGTAGTCTCCATGGCAATTAGATAATATCATGCAACTGCTACAATGCCATCCAATAGAACACAACTGTGTCTATCCATAGTAGTATACGACTACTATCCAGTGGTACACAACCAATCCTAGTAGCACACAAGTACTAACCAGTGACACACTGCCACTACCAATGGATCACATCCACCATAATAGCATATAACTATTGTCGAGAGACATACAGTCTCCACAACAATCATATCATCTGATATCAGCCTGTATCAACAATGTTATGATATAAACTGAGTCTTCTGGGCCATTTTTCCACTCACATATGTGAGATCTGGAAGAACATCTACCCTCAGAAAGTTAAACATCAACCATGGGTTATCTGGATTATCCTTCTCAAGCATAGAAGAATAACTGTCCCTGATTTCTGAACCTGGACCATTCACTTAACTGGGCCATTCTTTCAACACTAATCATAGTGGAACCTGGAGAGAGTCTGCCCTAGGGAGTGACTGTCCCTGATTGCTGAACCTGGACCATTCACTCAATTGGGCCATTCTTCTGGCACTAATCACAATGCAACTTGGAGAGAACGAGTCTACCCTAGGGAATGACTGTCCGGACCATTTTCTATGGAAATGACTGTCTTGCACCAACCTCCTATAACCATTCTTTGAAATTGCTCACAACTGTGAACTTCGAAAGAATGACTACCCGGAGAGGCGAACCATTCTGCTTGACCACTACTCAGAGTGACTGCCAAGAAGAATGATTGTCCAAGACCATTCCCCCACACTGGCCACAAGGGGAATCACTGTCTATGGTACATCAACAATCTATCGGACCATTTTCATTACGAAAATGACTGTCCGATCTAGACCATTTCTGAACTAGAAAATGACTGTCCATCATAAATCTTGGACCACTTTCCGAACTGGAAAGTGACTGTCCAACCTGGACCATTTTCCTAAATGGAAAATGACTGTCCATCAAGAATCTTGGACCACTTTTCGGACTGGAAAGTGACTGCCTAACTTGGACCATTTTCTGGAAAATGACTATCCATATTTTAATAATATATCAGTGCTCCCTCCCAACCTGGGGAGTAATCACTTCCTTTTCCAATAAGGAAGTCATATCCATGAGTCTAGCTTGTCCCTTAAGTATACAAACTTTTCATCTTGGACAGGGGCTTTACCAAAATATTTGCTATCTTCTTCATCAGTGGAGATATACCGGAGAACCTCTTCTCCCCTCTGGACTTATCACGGAGAAAAAAATACTTGATCTCAATGTGCTTCAACTTGTCATGGAACGCCGGGTTCTTTGAAAGCTTCACACAACTCTGATTATCAAAATATATCACGGTCAAATGCAACATCTGATCAAACTGTCCAAAAACCAACATACGGAGCCACACTACTATCGTACAAGTATCACAAGCTGTAATATATTTTTCTTCTGCAGTGTTGAGTGCAACAGACTTATGTTTCCTACTAGCCCATGATATCGTGGCAAAGCTCAAATTGAAACATATCCAAGAAGCACTTCTTCGGTCATCTGCACTCCCTGCCCAATTTGAATCGATAAATCCATGCAACTGTATATCATAACTCAAACATCCCACAAAGATATTTCAAGGCATGCTTTGCAGTTATTCAATTTTCATGGCTAGGTTCCACCTGGAAGTATTTTCACAACAAGCAAATATCCAGTTAGGTATTCTTAACATACATTAACGAGTCATTAAATTGTCGATACATGGATGGGTCTACTGGATCAGAGTCTGTCATCTTCTTCAGATCTGTCATCATGGCAGTTTGCCATAGATTTGTAATCCATTATCCCGGACTTCTGAAGAACCATTTTGATACACTTCCTCTATCATAGGAAGTTTTCACCACGCTTCTGTTGTACATGAGAGGCTCTGCACCAAGTTGCTTGAGAGGTTCTACACCAAGTTTCTTGAATCCATACAAGGTCTTCTTCCATCTTCATACACGAGTCTCTTTCTGGTATACCTCAAAAACCTCGAGGTTGCTCTACATATGCTTCTTCTTCAATTAATCTGTTGAGAAGAACAATCTTTACACCCATTTGATGTAAACTCCAACCCATGGATACTGTAAGAGATATAATGGCTCAGGTAGAGGTATATCTGGTTACTGGAACAAGCTGTTATCATCGTCTTCTTCCTCCTTTTGGTAGAACCCTCTAGCCCTAAATTTCACCTTGTATCTATCAATGCTTCTACTTATAAGTCTTTTTCACAATTTCTCACATTGTTCTTCATCGCAACTTCCTTCCATTCCTTCTGTTTGACTGCTTCTAGTGGATTCAAATCATGCTAGTAGTCTTATGATTTTCGGTATAATAACTAGTTCAATTTTTGTTTTTCTGGCTTTTCTTTCTTTCTTGGAATCTTCATTATCTTCCTCATGTTCCTTTTCAACGTTGGAGTCCATGGAATCTTTTATAGATTCCATGCCCTTCCTTCATGAAGGTTCGAACTTTTTTCTTTCGTCATAGGAACATAAATGTAGATGGACAACCTAGAATATTCAAGGCTTCTTTTCTAAGAAGACTTCTTCTAGAGTTAGGCTAAACACGTGCTGCTTATCATGGCTGCTACTTCTAATGAAGAGCATGGATAGATACTTCATAGTATTCACAGATTCTTTAATGGATCATATTGGGGATTAGCTCCCTTCTAATCTCGACTTCATGTCTCTATCTGAGAGAGTACATGCTTACGTCTGCTACATTTCTCTTTGCTTTCTGCAAAGTGTCACAAGCCTGTTCTAGTTTCTTTTTGATTACTAACTTCCTCCGAGTTTGACTCCCTTTGAGTTCCTTAAAGTTTGTATCTTTTTGTTTTGACTACTGCCCATCTGGCAGGTGTTGCAAGCATTGTGTTATCCTTATAAACTTCTTCTATGACAACTTCCACAAGGATGAAACATATTTCATAAGAGTACCTGCGTGCAACAAGAACAACAAGAGCAAACAAGAAATATCTCTCTAGAGGAAATGTTTGTTCATCTTGTAAACAAGTACAATAAACATCTATATCAATGGTATTCATATTTGGTCAAGTATTCATTTGCACCTAGCAATAATAGAACCTTTCAAAGTCTGCTTTTGTAATGTAGCATCTATCACCCTTGATATATACAAATTTGAAGCTTAAAAATTTAATCAAACCTGGAAGCTGAAGCCTCACTTGCTATGGAGGGTGCGCTTGTTCTTCTGAATGCATTGAATCCAAGATTACAACTTGGACAAGGTCTCTAGTACTTTCCCTGCAAACACACTCATGTTTTGCTAGATGATATAACTTGGATAACATATACAAGTGCATACCTTTGAAGTCTTGTAGCATTGTCCAACTTGTCTTCCAATCTGAAACTAGATACCATCTTGACAAGAAGAGATTAGAAACTGAATTGGAAGATTCAATGATTAGAACAATCTAGAAACTCTAAAATTTCAATTTTGACCAGAAGTCAACCTTTGACTTTGATTAGCCAAAATTTGACTTTGACTTTGACCAAAAAATCAAACATGACATTTTTGTTGGCTGAGGGTACCAAGAGGTGCGCTAGGCTAGGGCGCACTAGGATGTCAAAGAATTAGGTCAAATGTTTCACCATAAGTGCCCGAACACAAGGGTTAGGATTTGTTGCAACTGCATAATCAGAAAACCTAGCTACAACTATAAATGGTGCCACAACAAGCTTAACAAATAACTTCCCAATCAACTTTCAGTGGTTACACTGTCTGAAGATAGTGTGGGTCCATAACCTATTAGAATAAAAGAGATGTGCTCGTTTTTCCACAAACAATATCTCAATATTGTCACCCAACCATAGGAACGCAGCCACCCCCGAGCACCATAACCTTGATAGATAGAATAATTCTGGAAGCAGTACTAGACCCAACAGATAACCAAGAGATAACATATCTCACTTTCTCCAAGAATATTGCACCAAACAGAAATTCCATAAACTAGAAACCAAGACAAAAAATCCCAGTTGCAGTAGCTGGAGCTGCACTCCTCCAAACTTGCACACCACTTGTATGTGTGAGCTGTGAGAGTGTATATGACCAAATGAGCTCAAGCGCCCTCTATTTATAGTGCTCTTTGTCTCATGTCCATGTCGACTTCTTCTTTTAGAGGCCAATACTTAAATATTAATTCTTTTATTGAGCCGACATATCTTATAGGGTTTCTATATATCTGTTTAGGGTTTCTCTAGCTTCCAGAATATTCTAATCTAGTCAGAGGTTACACATGGAGGTTGATACCTCCCGCAATTACCATAATATCAACAAATCCAACCCACTATTCTTCCTTGAAATGAATCCCACATGTACGAGGATAAAAAATATGTATCTGTTTAGAAGCAGTTGTATTTCACGTCTTGATTGTCCAGGTAAGGGCTTAAGTGGAAGATGGAGACTGGAAGTTGAACTGAGTGTGTGTCAGTTCTGTTTACAAGCATAACAAAGGTGAATACGCTCTTTGAAGTAATGATTATCTTTCTTTGCTAACCCATTAAAATATTTTTCCTTCTCAATTTCAAACTATAATTTTTTATTGCTCGCTTTATAATGTCCTAGTTCTCCTTTCAATATTTGTGATTGTATTTCTGAATTATCTTGATAATGGTACTCGGGGATAGACAATTATTTGTAGGGGATAGGCTTCACCAAGAGTGAGACGGACTCAAGCCTCTACTACATCATAGTTGGAGGTGAGACACTCATTATTGNTCTACTACATCATAGTTGGAGGTGAGACACTCATTATTGTGTTGTATGTCGACGACGTGTTTTTTACAGGTTCAAAGAGGCTCATACCAGAGTGCAAGAGGGACCATGCTTTGGAGTACGAGATGAAGGATTTGGGCCTTGCCTACCTAGACTATAGATCTCGTTTTGTATATTTATAAAATGGCAGGATCGGCCTATTTCAACCACTTTTTACATAAAAAGGGTTGTTGCTAGTTTCATATATGTGTCGTCAATAATATATTTATAATTATAAGAATTTGTGAAACAAAAGTGATTAACCCCCTATGCTAAGTTTACTCCCCTTAATCAATAAATTCTCGTGACTAAACCTATATATAATTTCCTATATGTGGTTTTAGTACAACCAATAATATATTTATAATTTTGATGTTTTGTCAGAAGAAATCATTCCTTGTATAGATAGTTAAAGTGGTTTTTCTATCCAAATTAATAAAATAAAATTTCTATTATGTTAATTTTCTAATCTCTGTATAGATAGTTTAACTAATTTTTCTATTCAATTTGACAAAATACAATTTCTATGTAGTTCAATTAGCCAACCAACTCTAGTACAATCACATTTACCAAATCTAGTTCAATGACCCTTTCTTGCTTCAAGCACTCTTTCAATTATGGCTATATTATAGTACAGAAAAACATGCAATGGTGACCATAACATAAAAGCATATCAGAGTAACTAGAGAAGAAAATCATGCAAGGGCGATGAGAGCTCTCTTAAACTCTGAAAACCATCAAACCTAAAGCATAAGCAACATGCTGACACTTCTAATTGAAACAGTAGTAAAATTTTAAAAGTGATAGCAAAATGTCTGATTTTGTTTGTTAAAAGACTACCATGTCACCAAATCTACATCAATTTGGACAAAATATTTGTTTGAAAGTTTTTGAAATGATTTATGCACGTGACTGTAGTCTTGTTCTTGGCAAAACACAAACTAAGACTTTTACATGACTAAAATGACCTAAAAACAATTTTTATTAATTTGTGACTATAGGTTGGTAGAAGCAAAACCCTAGTTTTATCGGATTTCAAGCTTACGTGATCTAAACAATCATCCATCATTCGTAAGCACATATATTGCTGTAGTCATTTGTGTTCATCACTATATGATATAGTGTTCATCATCACTATCATATTTTTTTGTGTGATGAAGTGTATCCTTAACAATTAAATTTTATAAATTGTTTTTACAAGTACAATTAAATTTTATAATGTTTTCTTATAAGTGAATTATATTTTCATAATGGAATGTATATATAATAACTATTCTTAATAATAATTTATTAAGAAAACAAAATCAAAGAATACTCTCGTAGATTCCTTTGGCAAGTTTTCTCAACAAGTAATGCAAACCATATGCTTTTACATATAGCTTTGTCCATTTTTATAACCAACTATTAATGTTATTCTTAATCTTACATCCAATCTTTATAGTTTTAGTATGTTTTCTTATAAATTGTTTTTATAAATACAATTAAATTTTATAATGTTTTCTTATAAGTGAATTATATTTTCATAATGGAATGTATATATAATAACTATTTTTAATAATAATTTATTAAGAAAACAAAATCAAAGAATACTCTCGTAGATTCCTTTGGCAAGTTTTCTCAACAAGTAATGCAAACCATATGCTTTTACATATAGCTTTGCCTATTTTTATAACCAACTATTAATGTTATTCTTAATCTTACATCTAATCTTTATAGTTTTCCTATGTTTTCTTATAAAATATGGAGGAAGAAAAACATGAATTATCTCATGAAGAAATTCAAAATAGAGACTTAAGTCAATAGAAAATATTTTTTAAAAGATGGAAGGAGAAAAACATGAATTATAGTGAAGAGATTCAAAATGGAGACTTGAGTGAATAAAAAAATATTTATTTTTTAAAAGGTGGAAAGAGAAAAACATGGATTGCATAAATAAAGATTTCTTAAATCTAACATACATAATATTAATATAGTTAAAATACATAATATTAATATAATTGTAAGTAAATCTTTAATATATATGATTTTATAAAGAAGTAACCATTGAAATAAAAAAGATATACTTAATAATGATAAATTTATGGAAAGAAAAATCTATGTTCTCTTTTCCTTTGTGTAGTATCCTTCCTATGGGAATCAATAATGGGGAATGGATGGATATATGTAAAGGGGAAGGAAAATGAATTTATGGAGAAAGAAAAAGCGATGTTCTCTTTTCGTTGTGTAGTATACTTCCTATGAGGATCAACAAGGGGAATGGATGAATCATATGGAAAGGGGAAGGAAATTGGTCCCTTAAAAATTAAAGTGAGAAGAAATTAGGATTCTTAAAGATTGATTCAACCTTTATAGATAAAGGTTGGATTGAAGAAAAAAAATTACAACAAGCTCATTTCAAATTAAATGACTATTTAACCAAACAAGGAGAATAAGTAATGTAAATGACTATTTAGCCAAATAAAGAGAATAGGTAATGTTTTGTCTAGACAAGGATTACAATCCTCGAATTCACCCTTCTAATCATCCGTTCTTACTCACTAGGCTAACACATGCGAGTATTCATAGATCCAAGATTAATGGATCATGTTTGGTAGACCCTATAATAGCTAGGTGGAAAATGCCATATGCGGTTTGACTTCAAACTTATATTGCTCTTTCGAAGTCGCAGGAGGGCACGTTGTCATGCTAGATTCCTACGTGGATTAGGACGGATTCAGACCAATACATGCGATGTTAATTATAATAATTGATTAATAGGATGTTAAGAATCTACACATACGTGAGATCGGAAGA
>CBVK0100306910.1:0-13651 GCA_900067695.1 Picea abies
GAGCTTACCTTCTCTAGGCTCGTTAAACTTACATTGAAGGACGTTACCATTGTGTGTTCTATTAACCGCATTTGCTTACCTTATCCACCATCCCTGTGACAATTTTCTTCTACGTCTTAACACCTTTGGCCGCCGGAGGATTTTCCCTGAGTATCATTTTACCAGAACATCAGTCTTGTCCTTGTGCCTTGATCTTGTATGTTTGCAGTACTCGTTCCTCCATTGTAACATAATATTCCTTTATTCTTTTTCCAAAATTATCAAAAAGAACAAAATATCAAATATACCCCAAAAAGAGGATGGGAAAAGTATTTTCTTTATTGGCAGCATAATGAGTCGCCCTTGGATAAAGCACATTTGTCTGTTTGATCATCAGACTATGGGATGTAGTACGACCTTAGAAATATTTTCTCGCTATATAGAGTTGTGTCCTCCACCGTTTGGTTATTCTCCCAAACATATGGAGAGTTTGTGTTGCCTCCTGCTTTGTAGACTTATGATTAACATATATGTTGCCTAAGTCTTATCATTTGTTGTGCTATTGTCCAAGGGAAAGTTTGTCACTAAGCCTGAGTCGGACCTTCTGCAATATGTCTCTTGTCCGCATACCCGACCATCCTGAATGTCCAATCAAGTCCTTGTTTGAAATCACTGAAGCCTTTAGTCTGATCATCAAGATTATCAAGTCCATAATCGACGAGCCGTCGAAGACCTCTGGGTAGTGCAGTCATACACTCATATTACACTCCTACCTGAGTTTTAGAAGATTTTGAAGTTGTTTCTCGAGATCTAAAGTTTAGCCATCAGGCCAAATCAACTTCTGGAAGATGGATACTCTATATGTATATCTTTCTAATTTCGAGATGTAGCTCCGCTGTGTATTATTCACGACTACTCTTTATAGTTATTTGACATGGATATACAGTGTATTTGATTGGTATTCATGGTTCTATTTTATCCCAAGCATGGGTATGCCCGCCTCGGTGAGACATTTTTTATTTTGCAGACGACACCTCCTGGTTCCTGATCCTTGGGCTCAATTGTTCGGCACATCAGTAAAGATTGGTAATGTATTTCAGCCATCAGATGCCCTTATGACCTCACACATTAGGGAGCATCTGTTATAACCCTAAATTTCACCACACATGCTTACCTAGCATCAGGCCAATTCATATCCCTTCTTGGCCAAAACTCTGTTGAACAACTCTTTGAAAATTCTCTTGTGTCAAGGCCCATGTGCCCTAACCCATTATTGCACGCGTGTGCATGCTAGTTGACTCACAACAGCACACGTGTACCTAACAAAGCACGAAAAAAGGAAAGTTTCTGATGGAACAGAAATCTATGGGTCAGTTAACTGAAATTCCCAGCCATGCATGGCCGAGGGTTCATCCAAAACCCTAGCTCCTTATAGCCTATAAAAGAAGGGGTAGGGATACCATTTGGAGGAATGAAAAAATATAGCGAAGAAACTCTGCCCATTTACGTACCAACCCTTTAGCCTTTCCTCATGCCAAAGGAGATTTAACACAAAGCAGTTGAAGGACAGAAGAATAGGAGCCCAGGATCAGGTTCAAGGAGCAGTGGCTAGTCTCAGCTTTGTTGTAAGTTGATTCACTTTCAGTAATAAAAAGAATACTTTTCCCATCCCAATGCATGAATTGTCTATGGTTTGATTCATTTATGCTTGATTTCTAACCCTTGAGTATAGAAGTAGCACGCATGCATAGTTGTTGTTTGTCTTGAGTGCAGGTCATCTGTGGAAGGAACATTGCAAGCAAGTAATCAAAGAGCAATGGAGGATATACATCGAATGCCGGTAATAAGGTTGGTGGTCCTTTTCCATGCATTTAATGTGAAAAAGGGGTTTAAATCTTGGGTTGTAGGTAAAAAAGTAGTTTCTATTAGGTCAAAATCTGCATGCAAGTCTGACCCTAGTTTGCTAGTCCGTAGGGTGTTTTTCCCAACAACAATAGGTGGTCAGTTCCTCCATTCAATTTGCTTGTCTTGATTATTACTTCAAAGTCAAATTATTGAAACAATGGTAACCATCGATAGATTCTCCCCCCCAACACTGGCTTGTTGACTAGGTATTTCAGGGCTGAGTGATTTGTGAACATCTTAAAGTGTCTTCCCAATAAGTAATTTCTGAACTTCTGTAATGCATAGACCATCGCTAGGCCCTCTCTTTCTATGGTGTTGTAGTTCTATTCTGATTCTTATAGTTTTCTACTCGCAAAGGCTATAGGGTGGTCTAGTTGTCCCACTCCTAGTTGTGCCAAGATAGCTCCAAGGGCTATGGCTGATGCATCTACATGTATGTGGAATTTCTTCTCCTAGTATGGAAATACTAATAATGGCGCAGTGACCATCTTTTCCTTTAGGGTATCCAGACCATGTTGACACTTGTCGTTCCACTGAAACTTTATATATTTTCTTAACAATTTTTCCATTGGCCCGATAATATGTGCATATCCTTTGATGAACTTTCTATAGTATCATGTGTGTCCAAATGTCCCTCTTAGTTGATAGATTGTTTTTTCTAGTGGAAAGTTAACAATTACTTCAATCTTTGCATGATCTACTAGTAAACCTGGTTTTCATACTATATGACCCAATAATATCCCAAATGGTGTTCCGAATATGCATTTATTTATGTTTAATGATATCTGTCACTATCTACATCTTTCTAACATCATTCATAAGACTTCTACATGTTCTTTCAATAAACTATAGACTGTCCAATCGTCCAAGTATACCTCAAGAAACTGGTGGATGAATTCCTTAAACGTGACAATGACTACTCTGGAAAATATTGTTGGTGCATTCTTTAGTCCGAATGGCATGACTGTGTACTAGTAAGATCCCCATTTTGTCGCAAAGGTGGTCTTATATCTGTCTTCCTGTGAAATATTGATCTGATGGTATCCTGAGAATCCATCAATGAATGAGTAAGATTTGTGTCCTCCTACGTTCTCTAACACTTCATCCTTGAACAATGTAGGGAATAAGTCATGTAGGCATGCATCGTACAACTTTATCAAGTCGACACATAGCCTTATTCCTCCTTTTTTTTTTTCCTGCACTACCATCAATCTTATCCATTCTAATTCCTTGACTATTTCTATGATTTTGACTTTGAGCATCCTGTCGATCTCAGCTTTGACTTTCTACTTATATATTGGGTTCAGTTGATATGGTCATTGTCTGATCGATCTTGCATCATCTCTGAGCAGTATCTTCATTTCTCCTAGATCTCCTACTATACCTTTCATCTCTGTAAATGTCATAGAAAATAGGTTGTCGTACTCGTGCAATAACTTTGCTATGCTCTCTATTGTTTGTTCATCCCAGTAATCTCCGATACTAGATATTTTGGGATTCTCAATTGTCCCAATGTTGACTGTCTTTACCTTGATCAACGTGGCAATAAATTTTGATTCTATAGGTGGACCTTCCACTTATCTTTCACCTTTTGCTTCTTCAATTTGAACATCACACAGATTGTCTTCATCCAGTGCTTCTTCCTACACATGGTAACATGACAACAGTTCTTTGACTGTCTGCTTGTTTCATTGTTGTTCTTATGTTATAAATTTAACTTCTGGTTCCTTGATGAATATCACCCCTCATTTTCTTTTAAGAGTTGCCTCTATGTTGGGGTTCTCTTTCTCGAATGAGAAAGTGACTGTAAAATTGTTTTTCAATGTTGTCGAGGTTGAAGTTCCGTTGCGCAGTTCCAGGTCTGTATACCAGTTCACTGGTATGCCCTCTAGAGTGTGTATGAAATAATGAGTCCATTCCTCAGGTGGTGTCATTTTCCACAATGTCATGTACTTCTCCAAGTGTACTTCTGGTGCCCCCTGTCCCTCATACATATGCTTCTTGTTGTCTTTTTGTTCTATGTTGAACCTTATGCGCAATAACCGCTTACATTGGTACCAATCTGTGATTGTCTCTTTGTGTGCGACCCACCATCTTGTAGGTGTGGCCTTGAGAGATATATCAAGTGCTAATAGTATCTGATTATCTAAAAATTCATCTTCATATTATTCCAATAATGTCTCCAAATCGTTTATTCCATGGAAGCTAGGTGGTTCCCTTATCTCCGTGCCCACCCATCTTACTGTGCGGTCTATTCATGCACATCTTCTCATGGAAAGTTTGTGTAACCTTTGTTGCCAATTCTCTAAACTAGTTTTTGAGTATGTCGCACATGAAGTAATGCTGTGCCAACTGAGTACTTCGTCTGCAGTTGGGTTTACGTAATCCACATCACACACAGTTGTTCTGTACAACTAGTTGATTTCCTCTAAGTCTAAGAAAGTATGTTATAACCCTAATTCGCACCAGACATGCATACCTGGCATCAGGCCATCTCACTTGCCATTTTTTCCAAGCAACCATTGAACAACTCTTCTAAAAATCCATTCTTTTGAAGGCATACATGCCCTACACCACTGTTTTCTGTGTATATATTCTAGCTAACCCATTATATCCCACGCATACTCACAAAAGCACAAAAAATAGAAAGTTGCAGATGAAATATAGATTTTCAGGTAATTTCCTAAACTGTTTGACCACCCATAGTCGGTCACTCAGTCGGATAGCTACCCTCTTCTAGCTTATAAAAGAAGAGCTAGGGGTCCCATTTGAAAGAGGATAAAATAATAACAAAGAAACTTTTCCCTTTTTTTTATTCCCCTTGCCCCAATCTTTTGCAACCATTTTGTGAGGAGAAGCATATGTGGAAGCAGTTGGTGCACAGTTGAAGAAGATCCTAGGACCATATTCAACGAGCAGTGGTTGATCTCACCATTGTAAGTTACTTTTTGAAATTAATAAAAAGAATTACTTTTCCCGTCCCACCATATGAGGTGTTCAATATTCAATTTTGATTATATTTTATTAGAACCTCTAACCCACTAGTTTATATATAAGATGCATGTTTGTAGTTCTTTGCTTGTCTATTTGTGAATGCAGGTTAGATTTGGGAGGAAACTTGCATTCAAGGAGCAACCAAACGCAAAAGGATCAACAACAACTGCGGAGTTCAATGTAGAGTTATCTGATCCTTTTATCCTTGTGTTTTATGCATGAATGTGGGGTCTATGTTGGGATGATGGTAAAAAGTAGGAGACTTTAGATGGTCATTTTTGCATGCATTATAGAACCCTTAGTTCTAGTTCGTAGGGGGTTTTCCCACCCACAAAAGAATTGGCAACCGTAGTAGGGAAGATCTCTAGGGTTTTTGGGAATACTTTTTGGGTGTTTTAAATTGGTTTTATTACCTTTTTTTGAGTTTCTGCAAGAGTTTGAGTTTTTAGGGATTATGGTCTTCCATACCAGTACTCCCTGCTTTGATTGTTTGAATGTTGTTTTCTTTTTCGGGAACCCACAAAGGTATATGTGGCATGTACAAGGCCTGCACGTGTATATATGCACCCTACCTTTAGGCAGCCCGCATACATACACTGGCTGCTGAAGTGTCAGTAGTGTGCCTGAGTTCAGAAATTTTTTTTGTTAGGAGAGGTATTCATCCTCTTACCTATCAGAAGTGATCCTTCTCAGGGGTTTTCTTGATCAAGTCCTGGTCTCTGTTGTCATAGTCTGTAGTTTAGGTATAACCTCAGATTATCTTTTCTTTATCAAAGTCTCCTTTCGGTTTCTTTATAGAAGTAAGTTTCTGTGTCTTTAAGGGATCCTGGTCTTCAATACCAGTACTCCTTGTCTATGCTTGACTTCAGTGTAGCTTTCTTTTTCTTCGAAAGATTTCTTTTTTTTCTTTATTTGGTTTTTGGATGAGATAGTGAGTCTGTCTGATCTATCTGTTTGGTATTGTCAATAACTTCCTGCGGTCTGTGGTGGGCCAAAAGTCATTTCTTGGCCTTGTCTTGTCTTTATTTATTTTTTCCTTTTTTCTTTAGAAAAGAATACAATTTCAAATTTTCTTGTTTTGGAAGCATAATAAAAAATAAAAAAAATCACTTTCTTTGTTTGGTTAAGTAGTTGGTTGTTTGCATTAATAATCAGGAAAAAGAATGCTTTCATAATTTCTTGGCTGTTGAATTAGAAAAATAAGTAGCTCGTAGTCGAGCGAAATCTTGTTTTGAGTTTTCTGTTAAAAGATCTTAGAAAAAAAGTAGTTTGAAAAGTTGGTTAAAGAGTTTAAATGTGCAAATCTGAATTTCTCAATAAGAAGTAATTTTGTTTCCAGCTTTCTGTTTGTTTTCTTCTTTCTTCTCTGAAAAACATCATTGGTTTCATTTCCACTTCCTTTGACTTAAGACAACCAAAAAAATTAATGATTAATTAAAATCAACTAGACTTTATGTTTGTAGGTTCCATCAACTAGTCTAGGCTAGAGCCTTGATTTAGGATTGGAGAGGAAACTCTTCATCAGGATCTCCACCGGTCATGAAGGCTTTTGGGCCTGCTGCCGGTTGATATCGAATCACCCCCACCACTGCTAAGGTGAAAACTAGACCAGCAAGGGTCTTTTTAGGAAGTTGGGTTATAAGAAATTGTGCCTAACCCATATCTGAGAGAATAACATTTGATTTTGGAGGAACCAACCATATAATACCTTGGAGTGGAAGCTCTTGGTCCGTACGAACCTCTGATCACTGATTTTACGATGCCAATCATCGTACAGGTTCATCCTTACGAGCACTTGGAAATGTCACAAGAAGCGATGGAAGAAAATACTGTGACTTCTTCAGGGAATACTCATATTCCCTCTATGAATGTCACTACAGGGGGTTTTCCACCTCCTAACCAACCATCATCAGTCTGGTCCATTATGGTCTCGACTGCCTCTACCTCAAGCAATGGTCTGTTTCCATCTATGGCGATGATCACTGCTTCATTTACCCAGAGTGCGATAGGCCCTCCGTTCTCATACGGGATGCTTGGATTCGGTTCAAGCCCTGTACTTTCCTACTCCACTCTACAAAATTTAGGTCTCAGGGCAGGGAGCTCAAATGCTCCTCTACAAAGATAAATGGGGGGCACTTCATCTCCCTATAATGCTTTCCCTTATGGAGGGGGTCATATACCTCCTTTGTCTCCTTCACTTGGTGGTGCTCACCAATATTCCGTTGGGAAAAACATAAACCATAGTTCGTTTGGAGAAAGTAGTCAAGGAATTCCTTATTATAACATGGCAGTTGGTTTGAAACCATTCTCTTTGTTCGATGCATTTGGTAACAACACATTCTTGTCACCTGCCATCTCGGTTGGGGGCAACCCTGGTTATGGACTACAAAATGCTATGCAGGGTACTATTTCTGCATAGGGGGGAAACTTAGGAATTCCTTCCTCACACGGACCCTGGAATACGTGGCAGGGATCACTTCCCTTGTCAGGAATGTCGACTGGGGGAAACCCTTTCCAGAGCCAATGGAACCTCGAGAAAGGCTCAACCCCTATGCCCGTTAGATTGGTAGGGGAAACCCTTCCAAAAATCCTTGGAATACGACACAATCCCAACCCTTTTCTTCCTATTACGGGAGTCAGTCGATGATGTCACAACAAGCACATAATTTGTACGTTGGTCATGGCCATGGTTTTTATCAGAACCCTGGCCAACAAACTAACTTTTCCTGGCAACCTGGTGCCATCAAAACTCTAGGCTCCTTTTTCCATGGTTATAATCAACAACCTAAACTACCGTTTCTAACAACTTTGCATTTTCCAGACTTGACAAGGTTATTGAATGACCCCATATGCCACAATCTGCATTTTCCTCCTATGCTGACCAAGTTGCCTTCGGACATCCCAAAGTTTGAGGCCAAGCCTAATAAAGATCCAGGTGATCATGTGACTACTTTTCATCTTTGGTAATTGTCCAATTCAATTAAAGATGACTACGTCTAGTTGCGTTTGTTTAAACGCACTCTCATAGGAAGTGTTGCAAAATGGTACATTGAGCTCGACCGCTTGAGATAATCTTCCTTTGGCGAATTGGCAATGGATTTATTAAACCATTTCCAATTACCTGTGAGATACAATGCTGACACTGAATTGTTGGCCAACTTTGAGCAGACAAAGGCAGACCATATCTCTGATCACATCCAAGAATGGAGACACCAAAAGAGTTTGATAAAAGTGCTAGTCCCACCAACATTTCTTCTTGAGTGGTTCCTTAAGTCTTTGGTACCTTAGTTATCCAAAGACGTCGCAACGTCAGGAGTGTTTTCCAAAGAAGATGCAATAATGAGAGCTCAACAACTAGAGCTGATTTACTCTCAGTCTAGTTTACTTTACAAAAATTTTCCAGATGCACCACAGTCAATACTTGACAAGACCAGACAGAGAGTTGGGCCACATGCTGATGGTATTGTTGGTTCAACACAAACGAAGCCTGTTGATTAGCTGTCAAAACAATTGCAGCAATTGTCGATACAACAGAAAGAATCCAGCCAAACCACTGGCCCAACTGCCCTACCTATCCAAACATCTGGTGTACACAGTGTGCAATCGACAAACCTCAAGGTCACCCATTATCCTGAAAAAAAGAAAAAATAGTGAAAGAAGGGTAAGGGGCATAAGAAACCTACCGATAATGCTGGTAGGGGAAACATTGAAAAGAAGAAGTTGAAGTATCCATGTAACCTGTGCATGGAAGAACACTCAACTCACCAGTGCCCTTGGCTCATAGAGGCCCAAAAGTTATTTGTGCAACAGTAAATTGTGGTGTTAACGAACCCATTTCAACATGGGAAAAATTTAATTCAAGCCTCTCTGAGCATGGACAGGGGTAGTCAAGGACCCCCTCTGTCTTTGATTAATTCTTCATCCGTGAATGTGTATATGATGAAAGGTGATGCCTATATATCAACTAGAGTGCATGATTATGAAATTTCAAATACCTATGAGAAGAGTAAAGAAGACAAAAACCCACCTCTTCCTCTCCAGATTGAGAAGACATTGGGTGAAACAATGACATGCATCCCAAAAGGTGCGTTCAACAAAGATTCTCACAATCCAAATGCAAGGACCACCCATAACTACTCTATGGTGGAGGATTTGTCTCAAACCCCTTGTGCGATGTCTGCTTTGGAGGTCCTCTAGAGCTTCCCTTCCTAGAGAAAGACTTTGTTAGCCGCCTTAGGATCTGCTGAGATTTGTAATCCAGGTACGATCATGCTTGATATGACTGACTTAAAACCTCATCTTCCTTACCATGTGGCATTTCAAATAGTAGTGTCTTACACCATGAAAATTTTTACCCAGAACATTTTCCACACAATGGTTGATGAGGGTGCCTCGACATGCATGATTTCATTGGGATATTGGAAGGCCATTGGCCAACTTGTTTTGTCTCCATCACCAAATCTTCTTACTACTTTCGACGATTGTTCATTCCGACCACATGGAATCATCCCCTCTTTTACCGTGCAGTTAGGGGGGAACACCATGTGCATCAAGATTGAAGTGGTTGATGCATCTCTTGACTACAATCTCTTGTTAGGAAGGAGTTGGACCTATGCTATGCAAGCAGTGGTTGCTACAGTTTTTTGGGTCTTGTTGTTTCCACATGAGGGTTGAATTGTGACCATTGATCAGTTGTCTTTCTCCTATCCTGACCCTTCATCGGGGGCATCCACGATCTCGATGATTGATAACCCTCAACCTGACATAGTCAACATAGGGGTTGGTTTGTTCCCACCTTTGATGGGTACTTTTGATTACCCACCTCCTTTCGATGATGTTAAGTTCGTTTCAGACCATGCTAAAGTTGAGATTTTTCAATTCTCATCATTTTGTATGACCTACTTCAATGATTTGTGGACTCTTCCTTCCCCATCGTCCATGATGGAAGGGACAGGGCACCATGGTATGGACATGCCCTTGTCCACGACAGAAGTTGTGTACTCAATAGTCCAACAAGCTTCCGTCAACCCTGATCTGACTCTCGCACAAGAGTTAGATTCAATTCTAGAGCCTACTTGGGATCAAGGTTGCCTTGCCTATACTGATTCTTTAGACTTAGTATTTCCTTCAGACGAAGTGGTTATCAAATCCATGACTAATCCAAATAGACCCTGGGATGATCTCCACCATAGATCTTATTTCCTCCCAAAGTTAAGAAGAATTGAAGCAGGAGAATTCACTTTGACTATGACTGGAGATATGTCTTGTCCTATCAATCCCTTGGCTACACATGTTGTTTATGGCGAGGGTAATATGGAAAATATCATTGAAAATATACCTATTGATATCTCCAGAACCCCTGACGTCATGGAAAATATTCTCATCAGAGCTGATTGTTCCCCTAAGGAGATTCGTATATACACGGATTTATTTAAAGAATTCTGCAATGTTTTTGCCTGGTCTTATGAGGAAATGCCAAGCATAGATCCAATAATCGTCAAACATGAAATCATGACTTATACTGATTCTAAGTCAGTCCAATAGAAGCTTCATTCGGTCAATCCTAAGAAAGAAACAACTATTAAGGCTGAAGTAGAGAAACTACTCAAAGCAGGTTTTATCTACCCAGTCCATTTGCTCAATGGGTGTCAAATCTCGTTTTGGTTGACAAGAAATAGGGTATGATTCATGTATGTACGGACTTCCATGATTTGAAAAAATCTTTTCCAAAGGATAATTTCCACACACCATTTATTGACCACATAATCAATGAATGTGCAGGTTGCGAAGCCTTTTCTTTCAGGATGGTTTTTTGGGATACAATCAGATATAGATCAAACCTGAAGACCAACACAAAACTGCTTTTATTTGTCCGTGGGGTACATTTTCTTATCAGAAGATGCCTTTTGGTCTGAAAAATGTTGGAGCTACCTTTCAGTGGGCCATGTATTTTGATTTCCATGATCTCAAACATATAGTCGAGGCCTACCTTGATGATTTAGCATCATGATCTCGTAAGAGAACTGATCATCCCACACACATTTGACTTATCTTTGAGCGATGTCGCTACTACCAGATTCGCTTGAATCCAAGAAAATGTATTTTTTGCATGACGTCAGGTTGTTTGCTAGGTTTCATAGTTTCGACAACAGGGATCATGGTCAATCCTCTCAAAGTTTTGGCAATAGTTCAGTTGCCTCCACCGCGCACAATCCTTCAGCTTCATAGTTTACAGGGAAAAGAGAAATTTTTATGGCATTTCACCGCAAACTATGATGAGATCACAAAGGGCTTCATGCATTTACTAAAGAAGGGCACTCCTTTTCATTGGGATGAAGACGCTCAATGCTCTTTTGAAGAGTTGAAACACACCCTCATGACTACCCCTCTACTTCGGCCACCCAGTTATAATAAATATTTCTTATTGTACTTGGTTGTGGAAGAGTTGACCATCAGTATGGTCTTGGTTCAGGAGGATCATTTTCTCTCAGAATATATGATTTATTACCTCTGTCAAGGCCTGGTTGGACCAGAACTCAATTATTCCCACATTGAAAAACTTGCATTGGCAACAGTTCATGTTGTCCAATAGTTCCGTCATTATATCTTGTTTTGCAAGACCACGGTCATTGCCATTGTGAATCCATTTCAATACGTGTTGACATGACAAGTAATTGGCGGAAATATCAGTAGATGGATAGTTTTCCTCCAGGAATTTGACTTAGATTTTGTTTCGCCGAAATCCAAAAAGTCACTGGTCTTTGTAGAACTCATCTTGAAACTTCTGGTCGATTCAGGTGATGTTATGCCTGAAGAGTCGCTTATTAAAGGAGACATGTTTTTTATTGTGTATTCAGACCCCTGGTATGGAGATGTACTTTTGTGTATCCAGACTTTGAATTGCCTCACCTTTACTTCTCGTGATGAGCGTCTCAATATACGCCATCAGGCCAAGAACTATCTCATACTCAAGGACACTTTGTATCATCAAGGTGTATATTGCATCCTTCGTCTATGTATCACTCATGAAGAAGTAGAAATTGTTCTTAACGATTGCCACACCAGAGCATGTAGTGGTCATTTTTCCAGGTTGGAAAAATCCCAAAAGATTCTACGAACCATTTACTTTTGGTCGACATTAATCAAATATTGTGTTGAATCAGTCAAGAAGTTCCACCAGTGTCAGATCTTCTCTCGGAATATGAGGGAACACCTCACTCCCATGTTTCCCATCATTACTGTTGGTCCATTCACCAAGTGGGGGATTGATTACAATACATGCAACACCCCTTCAGCAAGGGGGCACTGTTATATCATCATAGTAGTAGACTACTTCACCAAGTGGGTCGAAGCTATGCCGATGTTCAAATATGATGGAGAGACCACAGCTCTCATTTTGTTTAACCAGATTATAGCAAGGTTTGGCATCCCGAGAGACATTTTCAATGACCATGGTAGTCACTTTCAAAACAAAATGATGTTTGAGTTAACATCAAAGCTTGGGTTGAGGTAAGAACATTCGTCACACTACTACCCACAAGAGAATGGTCAGGTGGAAGCTGTAACTAAATATCTTAAGACCATTCTACAACGAATGTNNAACTCAGCCAAGTCAAATTGGCATTTGATGTTATACTCATCATTATGGGCCTACCGAACATCTGTTAAAACTACAACCGGTTTCTCACCTTTTCAACTCATTTATGGGCTGGAAGCAGTCTTGCCCATAGAGTGCCAGATCCTGTCTCTAAAGTTGGCAGTACAATTATTACCAGACACTTCACTGCTTGAAGATCGTTTATTATACCTAGAGCAGCTTAATGAGAAGCGTCATGATGCAGACTTAGCTAATGAGGCTCACAAGCAAAAAGTCAAGTGTCAATATGATCAATCCATTCATCCTCGGATTTTCTCTGAAGGCGACCTTCTCCTAGTCTATGACCAAGATAAGGACTCCTTGGGGGTAGGCAAGTTCAAACCCATGTGGTTTGGACCCTTCATCATGAAATAGGTTCTAAAGAAGGGTGCATATCATCTGGTGGACTTTTAGTGAAATTCTTTGGTGGAGCCTAGAAATGGCCTCTACCTCAAAAAACATTACTCGTAGGTGGGTCTCTTCGGGTGACTTCTTGTGCATATGTATAGTTCTTATAATTTGTTTTTTTAGTTTTTGTCTTTTTGGTTTTATGGACATGTCATTTTTTATGTCATATTTTTCACTATGGAAGATGTCAAGTCAAACAGAGGTGTTCATTGGGTTCGCGGATGACGCTAGCCGGCACACTAGGAGGCTTACTTCTGCAAGTTCGGTGATCTTTACATCTCAGAGTCAATTGCTATCTTCAGAAGGCATTTGCTTAGGTGATACCACAAACAATGTTTTTGAATACAATTTAGTCTTAGAGTTGCTTTGTGACGCTTTATCGCATGTTATCTCTCACCTCCGAGTCTACTTAGACACTCAACTGGTTATGTCTCAATTAAATGGAGTTTACTGCATTTATGATCCTACTCTACACTGAAGATTTCTTAGGGTACATGTCTTAGAATGAATCTTCGATTACATTATGTATATCCATGTTCCTAGGAGATTAAATCAAGTTAAATATACCCTAGCTAATCATATATTAGATTGGCAGATTGCACACATGTAAGAAAAATCACACACATGCACTGTTAGAAAAATAGGACTGCAGAGCAATAAAATAAAACAAATGCAGAAACAAAACACAGAAGACACACAATACAAGAGAGACATATATTTACGTGGTTC
>CBVK0100306911.1:0-13650 GCA_900067695.1 Picea abies
ATTTGATCATCCCTTTATAAACAAATCATGACATTAAATTGATGGGTGTCAGGCTCTGCTCCTGCAAGCAATCCAAGAGTGACTTCCAATGTTAACACACTCATCTCAATTGGACACACTTCTATTACCTCGGCCACTTTCCTCTTTGTTCCAGTGGCTAACTAGAGCAACCACGCTCTTGCGTGTTTCTTTCTATTTAATGAACATGTCTCAACAAATTAAGGTGAAATATAACTGAGGTTAGATCGCGAGTCAATTAAAATTGAAATAGGTTGCTTAGCAACAATACCTTATAATTCCACCATAGAGGCCTAGTGGTCTGCCTATCAATTCTCCACAACTGCATATATTCTCGGCACGCTTCTGGATACATCATTGATTGTGGTTACTTTCGACACATTATACACCTTTCTGTTGTCATGTTGTCTATGAGGACATTCCATCAACATATGTGGATCTCCACATCCACAACATTGCAAAGGTCCTTTCTTGGGTTTATTTCTCTTGCTTGCTCTGCTAGTCTATTTCCACTTTGAGATGGAAAGTTCTATTGATGCACACTTCTGCTTGGTTCACCCAGTTGTGCACTTTTCTTGGAATTCTTGTATGGAAATGACTGGAATCCCTTCTTCTAGAATCCACTCTTGTCCTTCCTCTTCTATTATTTTGAAGGCTCTTTCCTATGCTTAGATTCATCATAGCAACAGTTGGCCTTCCAAATAATATCCTCCAATGTCTTGGGTTTATCAAACTCAAGTTGATCCTAGTAGTATTGTGGCAATCCACTGAGAAAACATTGCACTCTCGCTTTCTCAACCTTGAGGTAAGGTACATACCTCAACAGCTCCATAAACATTTTTTCATATGCATCCATGGTAAGTTGACCCAACTTATGATCATGGAATTCCTTAATTTTTCATCGTAATACTTTTCCTATAAGTAAACCTTTCGGTAGTATTTTTCAATTTTTTTCCATGTCAATTTGTTTTCCTTTTGTCTCTTGATCTCCTTGAGGTCTTCCCACCAAATGGAAGCTCCTCCATTCAAATTAAAAATGGAAATCATTGCCTTGGTATTCTCAAAATAATTGTGTACCTTAAAGTACTTCTTCAAACCAAACAATCATGCCTCGCCTTCTTCTCCTTTCTTAATTTATTCATCGAAGGTAGGTGGCTTAGCCTTCTTGAATTATTTAGCCAAAGAACTCTAAGAATTATTCCTCTTTTTCTTCTTCCAGACACTTGAATCTGTGCCACTACTAGATATCTCTACCAAAGTAGACTTCCTGCCATGTGACTTTGTGGAAACATTTCCACTAGATATACCTTTCATGACATCCCGATACCTCTTCCTGGAATAACTATTTCCCACATTGTTGTGAGTCAATCCATGCTTATGAGCATCTGAATGGGTTTTCAACCTCTCTGACTGCTACAACTCTGCATTACTTGGGCCTTGTTGCATATGTTTTTCAATCTCCTACAAGATCTACAGTAACACTGCATTCAACTCATTTTGCTCGGCCTAAGCTCTTATGAGTCTCTCATTGTCTTCCTTCAAAATTCTAATAGTGGCCATCAAATATGGAGGGTTTATCTATCCCTCTAGCCATCAGATTCCTCATCTCTAAGGTGCAAGGTGTCATCCATGCTACGTTGTACCATTCACCTATGTTGCCTTTTAGTCCGTCATGCCTACTAAGAACCAATTTAAATTATGCATGTTAAACAATATTTAAAATCATCTTAAACAAGTTTTTAAGCGACCTTGGTGACCCATTCAACCCTAGAGTTTTAACTTTTCTCTTATACCACTTTGTAACACACCCAACCCCCTAATCCAAACTTAGGATGGTGGGATATTGGTTTTCCTTTATTTCTCTCTCTTGGCATGCTATCAGACTCATCAGTTGTTTAAGTGAGGACTTCTCCTATCACAATTCAAACTATAATGACTTATTAATTCTCAGAGAAATCTCTTCACTTAGTTTACTGAAGTCCCCAGGTATCTACGCACCTTGAATCGGACAGTCAGGTTTGTCCTTCTCCTTTGAAGTAACGATCTAGAATTATTCATAACTATTCCATTAGAGTGCCCCAACCATCTATGTTGGCCTCCCCTCCGATGGCATTATCCTAATGGTCATTTACTGGAATTTAGCAATCCTCGGACCTAGAGTTCTAATGGATATGATCGCATCGGAGACTCTACCTGCCCAACTGTTACGCCTCACCTAAGGATCCATTCCACTTACCAACAGATGGGACCCACAAAACTTATGACTGAGATTAAATCTCTCCCTCATATCGATCAATGCTTCTCCTTTGTTTTTAACCCCCCCCTCATAGTGCCTTCGCTTCAAGTTTAGAATCCAATCTGAAGATCTCACTCTAACCGTATGCCCCTCTGATGGATTGAACGATCACCATTTGTCTAATCCAATGGTCTCCACCATTTTCAGGGTTTAAATGATGTCTTGTCAAGGTTTTGGATTCCTCCTCCTTGGAGTGGTTCTCATCAGATCCAACAATGGGGATCTCGCACACATAATTCGATGGATCTACGGTTCTTGTATTTTCATCATTGGACGTCTACCTTGATCCACTTCACATCACCTCCGACAACTTTACTCCAACATAATATCCTCAGAATCCAAAGATCCATATTTTCTGCTAGGCCATCCTCCGATAAATCGACGGTCTCAGTCGAATCGAAACATTCCTCTATGGGGTTCAAAAACAACCTTGTCTAGCCACTCCGAAAGTGGCACCATCCAACCATCAGTCTGGATCTACCCCACACACCAAATCAATGGTTGCAAGTCATTCTAATCGTACACAGATTTTCCTGGGAAAACATCTTGACTCAAGGACTTAGTCAATTTTAGGATTCTACGAGACCTTACCATATCTCTTAAGGGTTCGAGGTCTACTCTCAGACTGTCTAAGGCCTACTAACTTATCTTAAGGGTTCGAGGTCTACTCTCAGACTGTCTAAGGCCTACTAACTTAATCGAAAGGAATTTATTGCATATATTGTAGAAAGAAAAAGAAAAACATCGAGATATCCTCAGGGCTCAAAGTCCTTCACTCCTCATAAAACCTCCCTGACTTCGAGGCACTAGCACCACTGGGTAAATGATGTTTTTGTCCATGTCTTGTAAACTTTCCTCTAAAGTTGCAAGGTTCATAGGGACACAAACTGTCCATACTGGTTCATTTTCATAACTTATCTGACCAAGTAAAAACCATAACCGATACATTCCATTCATTCAAGGGTTCGATTCATTACTTGAGTGGATAGCTAGTGGGTCGGATCTCCTTGTGGACTCATAGCCTCAACTTGAGGGTGGCTTGTTGATGAGAGAAAATGATCAGCAGTGCATATGGCTAGGAGGTTCATCCTTCATTTGCAGCTAGTTGATTAATCGTTAACAGATAAGTGTTTATGTTTTATTCTTATGTTAAATTTTGTTGTGTAAATAATTTATATGAATGTTGTGTGTTTGGTGTTGCTTGAGCAATTGTATTCATGTTTAATATATGTCGTTAGATGCATTTAGAACTGTAGTATTAGTCAAATGGTCAAATATGTGTGTGATCTGCAGCTGGTAAGCTACAGGAATTTGATTAGTAGTAATTCTTAATAATTTAATGAGTTTTTGCACGTAATGTTGCTCAGTTGGGTGTTGAGTATGTTGCAATGTTCAAAGGTGGTGTCATACACAATAAGGGCTCCAAGATGATGTAGCTACACAAGGTGCATTTTTACTCCACCACAAGCCCACAGAGACTACATCGCTCCTCCTAAGCCATGTACTCCTATGGGTCCACTACCCCTACATGAACATTGTCACAACCCAAGTGTCCTTAAGCCAAATCCAAACATCCATACAAGAATCCAAGCTACCCCATGTTGTTTAGGGCCGAAATCTCTCCTCCATGTTGCACACTCCTCCTCCTAAGTAGGGTGTTCTCCAAGCAAGAAAACCTCTCCATATGGCCATCATGAAGGACGTCCCCCAAGCTATCAAGAGAAATTCAATGCCCTAAGGAAGAATTCCAAGAAACCACCCAATTGATGTCAAGCAACTACTGAGCAAGCTATCTCCAATGTGAAAATCCATCATGAACCATCTCCCATGTGCCAATCCATATCAAACCATTTGGGGGGTAAACATACACCAAATCTCATGAAGCACCTCCAAATATGGTGTAAACACTTTCGAAGTAACCCGAAAACTAACAAAATCCACATAAATAACAACCACGAGCTAAAGATAGTCTAGAAGACAAAACATGTAAATTGTCAACTATATTTTGTACTAAAGGGAAAATGATATCACATCAACTCAAAAATGTATACCCAAAGCCAACTCCCGTTTTAACAAAACCAACTCTTTATAAAAAAAAAATTACATTTGAGATTTGAGTTTTGATTTTATTTATTTTTAGTTTTTAATTTAATTTTTAACTCTAACCACTTTTAACAAAAGGAAAATATATCATAAAACCCATCATTCCTTGCGAGGGAGGATACACATGGTTCAATTTTTAACAAAGGCAAAATATATCATAAAACCCATCATTCCTTGCGAGGGAGGATACACATGGTTTTTCACTACATTAATATTCTTTGGAAACCCTAATGAGGTAGATGAAGATAAAGTACAAGAAAGGGTGAGTGAACAATATTAAAGGATACATAACCATTTAATAAAATTGAGAAGAGAAATTAGCATATATAATGAAATGTTTGAAATATATTAGCATATATAATGAAATGTTTGAAATATAATATATATTTCAAACATTTCATTATATATGCTAATATATTTCAAACATTTCATTATATATGCTAATTTCTCTTCTCAATTTTATTAAATGGTTATGTATCCTTGTATATATTAAAGTAAGGAATATATATTTCAAACATTTCATTATATATGCTAATATATTTCAAACATTTCATTATATATGCTAATTTCTCTTCTCAATTTTATTAAATGGTTATGTATCCTTGTATATATTAAAGTAAGGAATCGTCAATATCAATCAAATTTATAATTTAATTGAAATTATAAAAAGTGATAATTATAATCAAACGAGTAACTCGATAGATGGTTGAGATATCAGTGAATTTAGGGACATAATCCGCATCATCATATTCTCGGGACCTGCATCATCATTCTCCTTTATCTTCTTGAATGTCAACATCATGAATGGGAAATTGGGGAAATTGACTAAGCGATGATTTCAAGATTTACCCACTTCAGCTACACAAAATATTAGTGAGAACGACAAAAGATTCTCAATTTTTAGTCATTCACATGATTAATTAATATCATTTTCATGAAGGAAAAAGTTGTGAAATATGATATCCATTTCCATCACTGTAATTTTGTCTTTGTGATATCCACACTCATAAGTTTGTCAATATTATGTTGTAATAAAAAAATACTTTTACGGTAAGTAAAAAAATAACTTTTCTTTATGTATCAATAAAGAAAGAGAGGAGCAATTATTATCAATGATGTTGGGATTTTAAAAATCTTGTACAAAGTAATAAAGAAAGATATGAATAATTTTTGGGGGTGGTGAATAAAGAAAGATAGGAATAATTTTGGGGGTGGTGGTCATAGTGATAGTGGCAATGAAAATCATGATAGTTTACTGAGAATAATTTTAATCTATTAAATTTATAAAATTAAATTAATTATTTTGATTTATAATGTTGTTTTTATAATTGAATAATTTGGAAATGAAATTTAAAAGTTTTTTTTTTATGTTATTATGGGTTAACAAGTTATGGAGTTTGGTTATTATTTGTCAATTGATCAAAGGATTATTTGAAAGTTATTGTTGTTATATTTTTTCTACTACAATGATAATGTCTATTTATAGCTCAAGGACGTTACAAGTTTTTCTACTACAATGATAATGTCTATTTATAGCTCAAGGACGTTACAAGTGGTATCAAGTAACAATTGTAACACACCTGACCCCTTAATCCAAACTTAGGTTAGTGGGATGTTGGTTTTCCTTTCTTTCTCTCTCTTGGCATGCTATCAAACTCATCAGTTGTTTAAGTGAGGACTTCTCCTATCATAATTTAATCTATAATGACTCTTATTAATTCTCGGAGAAATCTCTTTACTTAGTTTACTAAAGTCCCCAGGTATCTATGCACCCTCAATCAAACGGTCGGGTTTGTCCTTCGCCTTCAGAGTAACACTCTGGACCTATTCATACCTATTCCATCATAGTGCCCCAACCATTTATGTTGGCCTCCCCTCCGACGACATTTAACTTGATGGTCATTTCCTAGGATTTAACGGTCCTCAGACCTGGAGTTCTAACAGCTATGATCGCATAGAAGCCTCTACCTACCCGATGGTTACTCCTCTCATAATTACCCATCCCACTTACCAACAGATGGGACCCACAAAAATTGCAGCTGAGATTAAATCTCTCCCTCATATCAATCAGTGTTTCTCCTTTGTTTTTGAAACCCCCCCCCCCCCCAAGGAGCATCTTCGCTTCAAGTTTACAATCCACTCTGAAGATCTCACTATGGCCTTGCACCTTTCCGATGGATCGAACGATCATTGTTCATCTAATCCAATGGTCTCCATGGTTTTCGGGGTTGGAATGATGGCCCGTCAGGGTTTTGGATTCCTCCTCCTTGAAGTGGTTCTCACCAGATCCAACAGTGGGGATCTCGCACACAAAGTTCAAGGGATCTACTGTTCTCGGACTTTCGTCGCTGAACATCTACCTTGATCCACTTCACATCACCTCCAATAACCTTATTTTGACATACTAACCTCGGAATCCAACGATCCATATTTTCTACTATGTCGTCCTCCGATAGACTGACAGTGTAAGTTGACTTGAAACCTTCCTCTACAGGGTTCAAACACAACCTCGTCTAGCCACTCTGAAAGTGGCACCATCCAACCATTGGTCAGGATCTACCCAACATGCCAAATCAACGGCTATAAGTCATTATGATCGTACATAGGTTTTCCTAAGGAAAACAACCTGACTCAAGGACATAGTCAATTTCAGGATTCTACAAGACCTTACCATATCTCTTAAGGGTTTAAGGTCTACTCTCAAACTATCTAAGGCCTACTAACTTAGTCGAAAAGAAGTTATTGCATATCTTGCAATATTTCCACATAAACATCGAGATCTCCTTGGGGCTCAAAGCCCTCCACTCCTCGTAGAAACCTCCCTGACTTCAGGGCACTAGCACCACCAGGTAAACGATGTTTTCGTCCATATCCTGCAAACTTTCCTCTAAAGATGCAAGGTTCATAGGGACACATGTTGTCCATATTGGTTCATTTTCATAACTTATCTGACCAAGTAAAAACCATAACCGATACATTCCATTCATTCAAGGGTTCGATTCATTACTTATAAACCTTCGCATTTCCCATTTAATTCAAATATTTACATGTGTACAACCTTCAAAAACAATTAAACAAACCAATATATATATATATATATATATATATATATATAAACACTTATCTTATCAGAGAAATGTCAACGCCAACTGACTAAGAGAGCACACCTTTCCTCCCATCCCTAGGCCATATTGTGGAGTGCCTTCCTATAGTACACCACTTCCATCCCAAGCCATGATACCACAAGGGGAATGATTCATCTGGTTTCCAACTCAGATGATCCAGGAAGGTTACTCTCCTTGCTCCTCTGACAACAATAGAAGTTGCCCCCTTCCATATGAGCTCAGGGTCTCTACAGTTTTATTAGGTGGTTTTTCAATTGGATTTCCTCTACACAGGGGATTCCCTTATTTACTAATCAATCCCTTACCACTGTTAGTTTCAGTCCGGTGAGCACCAAGCTACAGTCCATTATTGCTCAAGTCTAGATTCAACTCTTCTCTGCTTCAGGGTGATCATCATAAAATTGGACGAGTTTCCTATTTTCTTCAAGGAATACTCTCCACTTTCTCCCTTATTTGATCTACACCAATAAACATCTCTACTAACTGTGCTCTCGACCTGCGAGTTCGCCGCACACTCACTCTTCCTCAGAGTATTATTTGTTCATTGCACTGTGTGCTTTTGTTTTTTCAGATACCACTCTCAACTACTTCTTGTATTATTCTTTGTCCATATCTCTTGTGTCTAGTGCATTACCTCTTATTCTGTTGAATTTTTTCTGGTCTAGTGGTGTCTTTCCACCTTTGGTCTATTCTTGACCAATCCTGTAGTGTCCCTGATCCGGAGCCCTTTGTAATTGCACATATGGGTTGGTGAGCCAAATTGGTACTAAGTGTAAATGTAATGAACATTTAGGCTGGTGAGCCAAGGATACATGGTTTTGGTGTTGTGCACGTCATAGTAAGTGTGCGGAGAAGTGTTAACAAATACAAGTTGCGGACATTTTGTGTGTTGTGCACACCTGGGCAAGTGCGCACATTTTATTGTGTTTATGTTTTGAGGTCGGTGAGCCTATTTATGTTTATGTTTTGAGGTCGGAGAGCCTGTATGATTTGAGGTTGGTAAGCCTGGATGCAGATAGGCCAGTGCACCTATCGATGTAAATATAATCATGAATATTAATATAATATTTCATTGTTGTGCACTGATTGACTCGGAAGAAAAGAGATGGGGGGGCTACACCACCGGAAAAAGGCGGTGCATCGAAAGTCTTAGGGAATATTTTATAATATTTCTGAGAAAAGTGTAATGTCAAATATATTATTATTTTATCCTAAGTTCCCAAGGNNATGTCAAATATATTATTATTTTATCCTAAGTTCCCAAGGATAGGGAATGGATCACCGAGTCGGTTAAAGTCACATTTGGAGGTGACAAGTTTCAATTGGAAGGCATGCAATACATATTGTTGGACTTAGTGTATTTTGGGCGCGTTGTTGTTGTTATGGTGATTATTATCACATTATCAAGGATAGAAGGAGAGAGGATCCAGGAAGAGGGATTGGTATTATTATTATCATTGATGTTTCAGGCTCTCATGAGGAGAAGGGGGTTGGACTATATGGAAAATTTGTTTATTACCCTATTTGCCCAGAGAAGCTTGCACAAAGTTGTGGGGGTGTAACTAGGAATCTATTGTCAAAGAATTGGTTTGGTAGACCATGAGAAATATCTTTGGGTGAGATATTGGTTTTTGTGGAGTGGTTGCTAGGCTCATGAGCATATTCTCCAGGTGAGAATATTGTCGATAATTGTTCCTTGGTGCGTTGGGCACTAGTCACAAGGCTCGGTGACTTCCTGTCTGCCCTATTGTTGGTAACCCTAGGAAGGGAAGTGGGGAAGCCAAAGGAGTGGTGAGAAGAGAAGGGTAACACTTTCTTGGGTGTGACAAGTGCGTGGGGAATGAGAGACCGTGGGCTGGCAGCAACCCTAGGAAGGGAAGTGGGGAAGCCAAAGGAGTGGTGAGAAGAGAAGGGTAACACTTTCTTGGGTGTGACAAGTGCGTGGGGAATGAGAGACCGTGGGCTGGCAGCAGTAATCGGCACCTAGGATGGAGCAATTTTTTCGAGTTACAAAGCATAGCTTGTCACTAGGACCTTGTTTTCCCTGGTGGAGTTGGGCCCCAGCTTAGGGATGTCCTTTTACTAAAATCTTATGAGCAACAATGTCTATGGCTGGGAGGAACATCTGATTCAAGGCCGCAGTTGGTGTTTTTCATAAAAGATAAGCATTCTTTATTTCCTTGTCGTGTCTACTGTGTGATTATTTATCTATCTTTGATATGAGTTAAATTTCGGTATGTCGTTGCCTATAAGTATGTGTTGTTACTATGTTTAATGATTCTTTCACCTGCGAGTATGATGCATATAGCCTCTAATTTTAGATATGCATGGATATAACTAATATGCTTAGTTTAGCCTGCTATGTTAACCTAGTGATGTTGGTTATGAGCTGAAAAGAAGAGGATTGAGTGGTTGAGTGCGTAGGGTGGTAAATTATGTACACTAAGAGCTTGGAATTTATGGATGAGAAGTCAAAGAATTAAGTTCCACACTCAGTGGAATCAGAGTTGACGTGTGACGCTTAAATGGTGATGTGTGAGTTTCTGCTGGGAAAACCGTATGATAGTGCGCAAAATTGGTGCACACATATTTGAGTTATTTTTGTTGCTTAAGGTGGTATTGAAAGAAATTGTTGTTTCCATTGTTATAGGTTGTGTGGTGCGACTTAGGCTTTGGTCGAGCGCATTACTACAAGAGATGTTGCGCGGACTGAATTTAAACTAGACCCCGTGCAGTGAACTCCTACTGTAACATTGCTCAATGGTATGTTGGGGGTTGTTACAATTTGGTTGTTCGAAGCTTGGGTTACGTGACGTGATCCAGCCTGGGGTGGTTGGGGACGTTACATTGTGGTATCAAAGAAATTGGTTCAATGGGGTGGTTGGGGACGTTACATTGTGGTATCAAAGAAATTGGTTCAACATTGAACTTGTATGGTCCAAATATTAGCGCGAATAGATGTGTATGTCATACCCTGTGCAGAAGATCATTGGTGTGCGGTATAGAGTGGTGATGCAGATAAAGTCAGTGGTGTGCAGGTGTGCACGCTAGAGTTTGGAATGATGAAATCATCCAAGAAATCAAATTTAAAGGACTTTGACAAAATGGTGCAAAGTTTCATGTAGTTGTTGCATGAAACCATCTAACAAAACTTAATTGCTTGCACATTTTGTAGAACTTTCAGTGAATAAAGCAGGACCATATTAGCACATAAGGTTAAGAACATGGAAAATGCGTAGAGGAATTATAGTCCTGATGATGAATTTGGAGATCTATATATCGGTTTGGGTGTCTATGGTATAGAATCAAAGGAGGAGGGCACAAACTTGATATAAACTGTAAGAGTATTGAAGAAAATGTCTAAAGTTATAAGGTTGATAATGAAAGGCTTATGAGAGCCAAGGCACAACAACATGACTTCAATGTCAAACTGGTGCAAATCTTGGATATAATAGAAAAGAAGATGGATAAGGAGATAGAGACGAGTAGATCAAGAAGTCATAGGTCTCATGATGAGAAAAGGAGAGAAGGAAGAAGTGTCGGTAAGTATTCTCTCAGAAAAAAGTGCAGTAGCTCAAGTCCATCTCATGTCATAAAGGATAAGAGAAGGATTGGGGTGGACAAGCTACAGGGTAAATGAATAAAATTAAGCCTCCTACATTTGATGGTGAGCACAAGAAGGATGAAAATGTAGAGATATGGTTGATGGGTATGAGGAAGTACTTCCAACTGCATAGCTATTTTGCAAGGGCAGAAGGGAGAATCGTTATCTATCAATTAAAAGGAAAAGCATCAATGTGGTGAGATTAGTATATGAAAGTGTAGCACATTGATGAGAATAAAGTGACTTGGAGGGAGTTCAAGAGGTATTTCAAAAATAAATATTTAACCAAGCGTTACTATGACAAGAAAATGAAGGAGTTATTCGAACTCAAGCTTGGGAATATGACAATTAATGAGTACGAAAGAAGATTTTTGGAACTGTTGAACTATGTGCCTTTTATCAAGGATGAACGGGTGAAGATTCAGAGATATTTGAGTGGGTTTCCCTTATTTATCATTGACAAGATACAATATGATGACCCTAAAACATTGGAAGAGACCATAAGGCGCGTTAAGTGTATTTATGAACAGCAAAGTGGAAGACCGACTCTCCAAAAGGCTTGGGAAGATAAGATGAAAAGTAAGGTGGAATAGAGGAAGAAGGGAGCTAAGCCACCACTTTTCAGAAATACTATGAAAGGACAACCGACTCTCCAAGAGCCCAGAATGTCGAAAGCAGTGGGACAAAAGACATGGCAACAACCTATGTAGTGTTGGGGTTATGGCGAAAATCACATGTGCAGATATTTTTCTCAAAGAGGTGATAAAGCGAGGAATGTGCATAGTGTACAACAAGTTGTGAAAGTGGAGGACCTACATAGAAATATGCCAAGGATTTACATGGCACTGGATAACAAGAAGGTTGAATTCCAGTCACACATGATCGAGGTGGAGGGTAATATTAATGACCAAACCATTGTTATTTTAATAGACTCAGAAGCTATTCATAGTTATCTAAATCCTAAGATGGTGGAAAGATTCAATTTGCCGAGAACCAAGCTTGGAAAATCTTGGTTGGTGCAGCTAGCTACAGGAGAAAAAAGGAAGATCAATGAGATGGTTAAGGCATGTGCATTGGAGATGAATGGACTAAGGTTGATTTGAATATCATACCTTTGGGATCATATGATTGCCTCATTGGACCTATGGATTGGTTGGATGAGAAAGGAAATTTGAGATCAATTTAGGGAATTCCAAGAGATCTGACTATCAGAGAAGTTTTGGCTTCACAGTTGAAGAAAAGTTAACAAAAAGGGTGACAAGTATTCGCAACGCACGTGGAAGAGGCACCTAAGTATAAAGTGTTGAGTGTGGAAGATTGCACAGTACTGAAAGAGTTTGAGGATGTTTTTAAAGAAATATTGGGATTGCCTCCAAAAAGAGATATTGACTTATCTATTAATTTGATGTTGGGAGAAACACTTGTACCCAAGACTCCTTACAGGATGATTATGTTGGAACTAAAGGAGTTGCAGATGCAACATGAAGAACTTATGAAGAGGGGGTATATACACCCAAGTGTGTCTCCTTCGGGTGTACCAGTTTTGTTCATGAAGAAGAAGGATGGTACATTGAGACTTTGTATCGACTTCAGGCATTGAACAAGGTAACAGTGAAGAACTAGTATCAATTGCCAAGGATAGATGACTTCTTTGATTAGCTAAAGAGTGCAAGGATATTTTCCAAGATAGATCTCATATCTGGCTATCACCAGGTAAGAATAAAAGAGGAAGACATTAATAAGAGTTCTTTCAAAACAAGGTATGGTCATTACAATTTTACAATGGTGCATTTTGGATTGTTGAATGCACTAGTTGTCTTCATGTGTTTAATGAATGGAGTTTTCAGAAGTTACTTGGATAATTTTGTCATTGTTTTTCGGAAGACATTCTTATTTACTCAAATTCTGAGAAAGAGCACGAACATCAGTTGAGGATGGTGTTGCAAGTGTTGAGGGAGCATCAGCTTTATGAAAAGTTGAGCAAGTGTTCATTTTATCAGCGACAAATTCATTATTTGGGTCATATTATTTCAGAAGAAGGAATATTTGTGGACCCAACGAAGATAAAAATACATTGAGGAATGGCCAACGCCAAGGAATGTCATAGAAGTGAGATCATTTAAGGGATTGGTAGGTTACTATAGAAGATTCGTTGAGGGATTCTAAAATATTTCACACCCAATCACTTCCTTGTGAAAGAAGGGTGTGAAGTTTGAGTAAACATCGGATTGTGAAAGGAGTTTCCAACACTTGAAGTATTTATTAACAAATGCTCCAATACTAAGGATTGTTGATCCAAATGAAGACTACATTGTATGCACTGATGCATGTAAAGAAGGGCTTGGTGGAGTCCTTAGTCAGAATGGGTATGTGGTGTGTTATGAATCAAAGAAATTAAAGGAGCATGAAAGGCACTATGTTACTCATGATTTGGAATTGGTAGCCATAGTGCATGCCTTGAAGATGTGGTGGAATTATCTCATGGGAAAGAGATTTGAGTTGAG
>CBVK0100306913.1:0-13647 GCA_900067695.1 Picea abies
ATTAATAGAAGAGCAGTTTTTCCTGCCATGAATTGTCTGTATGTGTTTGCATGTTTTTGTGCATTTCGTGTTTTGAATGCATAATTGGTGAAGTATTTCATAAGTTTCAATTTCTTCCCATCTTGGAGTTTCTGAGTGCAAGGAGTGCACATAGTCTGCAAGGTGTTCTTTGACAGAGGTAAGACAACCTCAGGAAAGCTCAAGAGGGATAGCATTGAACCTTCATCAGCAGAGGTGCAAGGAGTGCACAGGAAGGAACTCTGTCTCGAGGTCAGGGAAGACAGAACTATTGAAGGTTCTGTAGAGCTCTGCCAAGAGGGCATCGAGCGAGTGCATAAAGTGCACTAGGGAACTCTATTTCGAGTTATGAGAAAAGAGAAGTGTCGAAGAGAAGACACTCACAGGGTTGCCGAATACTTTGTAGGCTCTGCAAGGTGTGCATCGAGCAGGAGAACGCTAGGTGGGCGTAAGGAGTTTTCTTTTCAAGAAAAATTCTTGAATCTAAGTTATTTGAGATCCTCGAATGCAAAGTGTGCACATGAGTAAATCTCTGAGAGGATGAAGCTCAGAAGGGACATTGTTTCTATAATGCAAACGAGACCCAAAGGAACTGGGCTCAAAAGAGGAAGAGTCGAAGGTCAAGATCTTCGAGACTTAGAGAATCTTCTAAGTCAAAAAATCCAAGAAAGCTTAGGAGGAAGAGCACAACTATTGTTGGATCAACACTGGGAAGAAAGATCCAGATCGTTGAATCTACATCCAGGTAGTAGGAGGAGAGTGCGCAAGGAGGACAAATCTGAACCGTCAGATCTAGCGCCAATACCCAACAACCGTTGGATCAGGCGAAGGCGCATGGGGTTTAAACCCTTGGATATCCACACATTCAGGAATCGAAGGCTGGAGGAGCAGAGGAGGCTGCACCCCATACTTGCAATCCTCGAGATCGCGAAATCGTGCCAGCCGTCGGATCTGGAGCGCAGTGGCCTGAGAGCCGCTGGATCAAGGATACCTGCACGGGGTTTAGTCCCTAGGAGGTGCACAGGAAAAAGGATCTGGGCCATCAGATCTAGCACCAAGGACTGATAACTGTTGGATCCAGAAGAAGGTACGAGGGGTTTAATCCCTGGGAAGACGCACAGAAGGGTAGAATGAACGACAAAACTTTGAGGGAGAAGTGTTGATTTGCCATGAGCCGTCAGATCCAGAAAAGGTGCGCAAGGTTTAAACCTTGTAACAACAGAAGGAAGAGGACTCGTCAAGTCCCAAAAGCATCAGGACCGTCCGTTTTGGAGGATAGGTGGCAGAGATCTGGAAGCTACCGGGAGTTGGGAGGTGAAGACTCCACAGACACTCGAAAAGAAGATAGTCATGATTCAATCTTGGCCGTTGGCTAAGCGGAGGATCTGGACCATTGATCAAGATCACTGAGATTCGGGTTTTGGGATTTGATAAGGCAAGGAGGAGAACACTATATCATGATTCCCCGAATTGCGAAACCCTGAAAGCATTTGGAGGAATAGCACCAGGTCACAGGACCGGTCATATGAAAAGTGACTTAAGGGAAGAGCTAAGGAACCGTTAGACCCTTTCGGGTTTCGGCATTTCGAAAGACAGAGAACAGGAGGAACGCTTGCATTGCGATTCCCTAAATCGCGAAAGCCGTTAGCGCTTTGACGTTAAGCGCATGGTCACAATGTGGTGGTCACATGGACAAAGGCTAAGGGAGGATTCAGATTCATTAAGCCCTTTTCGGCGTTTCGGTGATCGGGAGTTGGAGGGACAAGGAGTCAACCCCTCCACATCGCGAAACGCGAAAATCAAAGAGCCGGTTGGATGTTAGCCACTGGTCACGGGATAATGGTCATATGAGTTAGGAGTGAAGGTAGGAGCTAGTGGGAGCTAGGCTCTATTTCAGGGTTCGAGGAGTGAAGGTAGGAGCTAGTGGGAGCTAGGCTCTATTTCAGGGTTCGACGATTCAAAGGACAAGGAGCCTGGGAGAGCTCGCATGCATGAGTCCCGAAACCCCGAAATGCGAAAGGTGTGTTGTTTACGCCTTGGGTCATAGCCCAAGGTCACCAGATAAGAAGGGGCCAGTTGGAAAGGAATCAACGCCGAGGTGTGTGTTGGCNNAGAACAGAGAAGAGCGCTGAAAAGGGGGCACACACGCAAATTTTCTCAAAACCTGTGCTAGAGGACAAAGGGACCTATGAATTCGTTCAAAGGGTTCTAGCAGGAGCCTGAAGAGCCATTTCGACGCAGAAGAAGATCAATCCAGGGACTAGGAGGTCGCAAAACCCTGCTGAGATAGGGGGATTGCATCAACAAAGATTGATTACATTGAACTTGGTTTATTTCCATGGATTTCACATATTATGACATGTGTTGATTCATTATGAAAAGCTTCACTTATTGACTTAATTGATCTAAGTTAACATAAAATTGCTAATTTATTTTATTCCTATTACTACCCAGTAAACATGGGTTCACATAACTCTATACAAATCTAGTATTTTCCACACTAACTTTGAAATCACATAGAAATCTACTACAAACATATACTATATTCATTTAAAATTCTAAATTAACATAAGCTTTTTAACTTATTTTATTCTCTTGATCGTTAACATATGCAAATCTATTGTTTTTTTGCTACACATTCACTAATTATGTATAATAACAATTTAAATTTGTACTCAATGTACATTAAACCATATGATGCATTCAACTTTCATCGAGTCTCTATTAAACACTATTGTATCTTTGATTTGTAACTTATATTATACTATTACACTTAACATTATACTTTACATTGAATTTAGTAATAATTTATGTATGCGATAATTTTTTCATCTTTCATGGAGTCTCTATTAAATATTATTGTAACTTCGATTTGTAACTTATATTATATTATTACACTTAACATTATACTTTACATTGATTTTAGTAATAATTTATATATGTAATAATTTTTTTAGAAACTTAAAGGACATATAATTTGGTGGGTTAGCTTATATGGTTGAGTGTTTTAAATTTTATGTAAGAGGACTTGAAATTAATCTTTAATAATAATTTCTTTTATTGCATGTCTTACTCAATATCTTTATCAAATTAAACATTATAATCAATATTACTGAATTTAATTTAGTATCATTTGCAAAATATAAAAAAATGTTAAAAATTTTTGAATAATTTTTTTTTTAAATATAAAAAAACCTTTTAACTAACAAACAATAATCTTAAAATGCATAACCCATTGAGTGACTTCAACCATAACTCAAGATAACAAAAGATATGAATATATATCAAAGTTTGCATATAATACTACCTAGCACATTAAAGGTGCATTGAATATATCCTTGAATGTTCAAGTATGCCAATATTGTGAGATGCATGATGCAAGTCTTCCAAGAGCATGCTTTTAATGAACCGCAAGGGTTGTCACTAAGATACCTTAAATCTTGACATCATTTAACACTGAAATGATGTTGACGGTTGGGATAAGATGACTTTTCATTCGACACAAGTATGATTCTTGCCCTTACGACCTATGGGCTAATTGACCAAGTTAATTTTTAATGTTTTCAGATTGAATAATAAATAATCTATGTTTAAGGTTATGGTGAAGCTAGACATTAAATTGGTGTATGAGATTCCTCTTGTTTGTGAGATAAGGGATTTTCTCCGTTCAATGATTTGACCCGTAAAGTTTACGGAGGTATACATACCCTACCCTCTCTGGATTTGAACTTGTAATCTTTTAAGAAAAAACACAAATTCTTAACCATTAAGTCTACTCAAACTGTATATACATATAAAATTAATTTAAATTCATATATTAAAAATAATGTATTTATTTAAATTGTTAAAAAATTTACTAACTTCGTTATTACAAAACTATGAAATATGGGATTTTAAATTTGAGGAACTCTTGTTTCGAATTATTTGACTAAATGAAATATTCTTCTCATCTCCTTAATGGGTTGATGGAATAGGGTTCATCTCCATTTTCCAAAAAACCATATTTTAACGGGTTGATAGATAAGTCTCATTTATATTTTCCAAAAGGATTCAAATTACCTTACATCTTGATTTGTAATCAAAATTTTTCTTTGTTTTATGTATTTGTATTATGACATGTTTTTTTATTATAATCAGATCTTTTTCATTATTAGTCCCTCCCTCAAGTCCCTCAAGGTAGCTGAGACTATTGTAATCGGCTTGCAACCTTTTACACGCAAATGAATGTTTTTTTTAAGTTTTTAATCTAAGTTTTCATTTACTTATTTCTTATCTACGCCCATCACATTATCTGATTATTTTATTTTAACCAATTACATAATTAGATCTCTCATTTGGCCTCTTCTCAAGTTAATTTGCTTTTATGAAGCTATTTTCCTAAAGTTTAGAGTTAAGAATTTGCAATGATATAAGAAAATTAAATGTTAAGATGATAATGCTATCTTTTGTATTTAGCATTAATTCTTTAACAATTTTTATAAATTATTAATCACTTTGAAATATAACATCTTAGTGCAATCGCAATCAGAGAATTTTAAATTTTATCTTACATGTTAAGTGAAATTTTAATGATGGTTGTTTGTTTTTCATGCTCGTCATTTTAAGTTTTATCTCAAATTTATGAGTGTAAATTTGAGTAGGTTAGTGAATGGATATTCAATTAACACTTTATGTGAACTAAGACTATGGATTAATTAAATTTCAAGGATTGGGAGTCTAAAACTAATTAAATTTTGTTTATTGTTATATTTAATCCTCCAACAAACAGCAATTACATAATTAGATCTCTCATTTGGCCTCTTCTCAAGTTAATTTGCTTTTATGAAGCTATTTTCCTAAAGTTTAGAGTTAAGAATTTGCAATGATATAAGAAAATTAAATGTTAAGATGATAATGCTATCTTTTGTATTTAGCATTAATTCTTTAACAATTTTTATAAATTATTAATCACTTTGAAATATAACATCTTAGTGCAATCGCAATCAGAGAATTTTAAATTTTATCTTACATGTTAAGTGAAATTTTAATGATGGTTGTTTGTTTTTCATGCTCGTCATTTTAAGTTTTATCTCAAATTTATGAGTGTAAATTTGAGTAGGTTAGTGAATGGATATTCAATTAACACTTTATGTGAACTAAGACTATGGATTAATTAAATTTCAAGGATTGGGAGTCTAAAACTAATTAAATTTTGTTTATTGTTATATTTAATCCTCCAACAAATCTTTACCCAACCTCTATTTAGTGTGAGGCCTAGGTAGGTGACACACTATAGTAAACTAAGCACCTAAAATTTATGACGGGTACACTATGAAATGGAATGTCAAACTGACAAATTAGAATTTTTTATACCAGTAAGTTTTGATGTGTGGATTTTGTATCCACATTTCAAATACATCTAAAAACCAAAAAAACGTCCCATGGAACATCAAATTTCAGACCCGAGTGCAACGACTTTTATGAACTATAGATATTGGTGCACTGACTTGAAAGCACAGAGTTGTACGTCTCGCTGCCACCTTGCAGATACGTGGAGGGCACTACCTTAACATCAAAGATCATTTTGAATTTTCACGAGAATAATCATTGGCTCTGCAGGTCTGAAAGATTAATTCGATGATGTTATCACAATGCACAATCGAACTTGCAATAGAATTCATTGATTCTATCACAATGCACAATGATCCTTCTAAGTTTTCATGAGAATAATCATCAGCTCTGCATGTCTGAAAAATTAATTCGATGATGTTGTCACAATGCACAATAGAGACGTGCAACAGATTTCCATGATGCTCTCACAATGCAAAACAAAGACTTGCAACAAATTTCAGTTTTAGGAAATAATAATGTAATCAGATTTCAGTTTTAGGCAAGAATACTGTAATTAGATTTCAATTTTGCAACAGATTTCAATTTAAGGTAAGAATTCTGTAATCATCAGCTTTGCATGTCTAAAAAATGAATTAGATGGTGCAATGCACAACAAAGACATGCAATAGATGAACTTGCAAATGAACATTGTTTTTTTTTAACCTATTTAGTATTTCATTTATAGTGTTTCATTTTTAGACATAAATACCCTTAGTTTTTTAAACCTATTTAGTATTTCATTTTTAAATGAGTGTAAACCTATATTTGACTGTTTTATCCAGCTTGCCATTATTTCATTTAAGTTTCTTTTCTTTTCCAAAAAATAAACATACATTAAAGTTAATGTTTCTTTACCTTCTTTTTTCGAGATAGGTAATTGTAAAGAAGGATCACCTTTGGAGATTGGTCACATATGTGTTGGTATCTCCACATTTGAAAAATGAATTCTATGATGTCACAATGCACAACTAGACCTGAACTTGAACAAAGTGTAGATGCAAGGTGAAGCAAGTATAAAACTCTATCTGGCTATTTTCTCTAGCCTGCTGATGCAGGAGCATCACCATCAAAGTCAAAGAGGTCGAGTGTGGAGGAAAAATTCGACACCTCAACGTACAAAAATTTCAAATAAGCATTAACAGAAGCAGAGCGAGTTGTTGAGATATTTTGGAAATATCGTTTTAAATACTTTGTTTGTAAAGTCGGGTCACCGCCTCAGAATGGTAGGATGCTGTAAACTCTTATAAGACTGTAAAGTGTTACAAATGTAGAGTGTCATCTCTTATCTCATAATAACTTGTATTTATTGTAATAGGATTAAGTAGGTAACCACTAGATAGACGATGGGATAGAGTTCATATAGGATGGAGAAGAGCTCAAGAAGCCACTCTTTAGATAGGTTTTATGTATTGTGTTGTAAGACAGAAGAGAGTGTGAATATAGAGGACAAGAAGTTAGATGTAGAAATTAGACATAGAGAGTCCGGGGACAATGAAGAACTGTGTTGTTTATGTAAATACTTCATGAATGAATAGAATAGACACAAATTGTTCCAAAATCTTGGACATTGTTCATTTCAGTGTGTATTTGAATGAATGGTATGTTCTTTGTGTGTTTATTTCATTTTTCTCATGTATGTTTTTTTCTCATGTATGTTGTTCATAGTTGAACATATGGACTTAGGAAGTGTTAATTAAGTTTCAATTGTTTCTCTTTTGAGAGCTTGAATGCAAGGAGTGCATATTGTCCGCAAGGTGTCTATTGAAAGAGTCTGAAATTGACTCAGGGAAGCTCATGAGAGATAATGAAACTTTAGTCTGAATGGTGCAAGGGGTGCACAAGGTCTAAAATCGACTAAGTGTCGAAGAGATTAGGACAACGAAGTGCAAGGAGTGTGCAACATGATTTATTTTGAAGAAATCTCTAAGTCCAAAGTTACGAAACCCGAATTACATCTGGACCGTAGATGCAGAGGAGGATACGTGTCAGCGTATTGTTCATTTCGAAGAAGAAAATATCCGAGAGGAAGGGGTAGTGCAGCATCATAAGTCACTGAAGTCCGAAGAGCAGAGAGAATCCTGACCGTTGGATCAAGAGGACGTGTGGCAGAAGATTAGCTACTTCGGAAGAGGAGAACTTCTGAGGATAATCTTGGTGAGCAGTGGCATGAAGCACGAATTGTTGAAATAGATCTGGGTCATTCGTCTCGAAGGACACACGTCGGTAGATCTGATACTTCGGAGGAAAGTCACTCTAGAAGAAAGTCACAAAGAGGAAGTAAAAACTCCCGAAGCCCGAATAGCTAAAGTAAATCATGACCTTCTATCTGGGGAAGACAAGAGTCAATAGATCATGGACTTTAGAGAAGGGAACAAGGGGAAAGTAGAGTGTTGACTGGAAGTCATCCGAAGTGTCAAAGAGGTAAGAGGCTAAAACCTTATCCGTTGATTGCATAGAAACATGGTGTCATCTCCTTCCCTTTAGAGAGAAAGAAATTCGTGAGAAAGCAAGGGGAAATTCTTGAAGGACAAAAGTATCGAAGTGTTGAAGTCCATCGGAACCGTCCGTTGGAAAGGGACGCATGGTGCTTGATCTACAACTTTGGGTATGGATCACTTCGGGAGAAAAAGGATTCGGTGCATTTGAAACTCCCAAACGTCAAAGTCTCGAAGTAGATCATAGTCATTGGATGAGAGGGGATGCATGGTGCTTGATCTACAACTCTGGGTACAGAGCACTTTGGGAGAAAAAGGATTTGGCACATTCGAAAATCCTGAATGCCGAAGTCCTGAAGTAGATCATAGTCGTTGGCTGAGAGGGGACGTGTGGTGCTTGATATACAACTCTGGGTATGGAGCACTTTGGGAGAAAATGGACTTGGCGCATTCGAAACTCCCGAACACCGAAGTCCCTAAGTAGATCGTATTTGTTGGATGTGAGAGGAGGGTGAATCGTAGATCTGGTCTGTGTGTGTTCACGAATTCGACATTCGACGGATTTGGGGTCAGGTGTGTCAAGAACACCCAAAGCCCAAAGTCCCGAAGTGAGGAAGGGTGGAAGTTTAAGCCCACGGGTTTCATTCAAGGTCACATGGAGGATCCCGTGGGTGTTCTGAAATTCTTGAAAAGGAGATTTTGCACCCGAAGTTCAGGACTTTGACTTGTGGGGACAATTGTGAAGGTTCAAAATGAACCGTGATCCAATTTGGCTCCCGAAGTTGGTCAATCCTTGACTGTGAGGTCGTGCAGCCCCGAGAGTGTAGGGGGTTCTGCATCAGGTGGAATCAAAGATGAAATTTTGTCTGCAGATTGTAGGAAAAGGTGAGTAGGTGAAATAGTTTTGTTTGATAACATCAAGTCAGAGAAAAGGAAATCAAAGTAGTGGAGTCATGCCGCCCAGGAGGCCCAGAGAGAATCCAAAAATGGAAGAAGAAATGAGGCGACTCAGAATGATATTAGATGCCATGGAAACAACACAGAGGAGAGAACCAAGTGTTGGTGACGTCAGTGAACCTGAAAGTGAAGAGGTAGAAGAAGAAGGAGTTGCAGAAGGAGAACTTGTGGAAGACCGACTGCTAAGAGCTGTTTTGAGAATAGGAGCCAGAGAAAAAATAGAAGTCTCGATGTATGAAGGCAATTTGGAAGTCAAAGAATTGTTAGATTGGGTACGTGCTATGGATAAATACTTTGATTATGAATAAATTGAAGAAGAAAAGAAAGTGAATCATGTAATAACCAGGTTGAAAGGTCATGCAACGTTATGCTGGGATGAACTACAAGATGATCATAGATGCAAAGGTAAGAAAAAAATCAAAAGTTGGGATAGGATGATAGCTAAGTTGAAGGGGAAATTTATCCCTAAAGACTATCAAATAAATCTGTTCAGAAAGTTGCAAAACCCGAGACAAAAAGCTTAGCAGTGAAAGAGTACACTGAAGAATTCTATAAATTGAACATCAGGGTTGGACAGAAGGAAAATGATGATGAAAAAACAACCAGGTACATAAATGGGTTGAGATACGAGATAAAAGAGGAGATCAACATGATGTCTATTGGCATAATCAAGGATGCTTATCAAGTAGCCTTGAAAGATGAAGAGAAGTTGTCTAAAAAACAAAGCCAGTGAAACAGGGGAGGAAATTCAAGCAGAGGCAAGGGAACCGCTTGAGAGAAGTTCCAAAAGCCAAAGCAAGAGGCTGGAAAGCATCTTAATCACCCTAAAAAAGGGGGAAGTTCTAAAGAAGGACAACACGAAGGAAGAAGCTCTTTTCCTCGAGGAAGAGAAGAGGCAGAGGAGGTGAAGTCAAATGTTATTCCCGTGGAAAGACATGGCACATATCCTGGGAATGCTCCAAGAGGAAGAAAGGTATAGGAGGGGGAGAAGCACACATTTCTGAAGCTTAGAAGAATGTGGAAGTAGAAGCAACATAAGGAGGAAAGAACCTTATGATGAGGAAATTTCTTCTAAAGCCAGAGAAGGAGGCAGAAGAACCAGATCAACGAACAAATTTTTTCAGGACTTCTTGCAAGACAAAGAACAAGGTTTGCAAGATGATCATAGACAATGGGAGCACTGGAAATCTAGTATCCATAGAGAAGGTAGATAAACTAGAGTTGGAAACAACTGCACACCCAAATACAGACAAGGTATCATGGTTGCAGAAAGGACATAAAGTAATGGTAAGTCAACAATGCAAAGTTGAATTTAAAATAGGAGGATATAGGGATGAGATTTTATGTGATGTAATTCCTATGGATGTTTGTCATACTCTGTTGGGGAGACCATGGAAATTTGACAGAAATTTCATTCATGATGGGAGAAAAAATACTTACACCCTACAGAAAAATGGTAGAACACACATGTTGTTGCCAATAGAAGACAAGGAGCCAAACAAGGAGGCTAGTTCAAGTATACTTCTCATGAGTGGGAAGGAACTTTTGAATGAGGTCAGGAAGGAACAAGAAATTCATTTTATTGTAGTTAGGAGGCCAAGGGTTTTCCTTACACATACTTCTTTGGATGAATTACCTGAAGAAACCTAGGAACTGTTAGAAAATTTTGCTGACATAGTAGTGGATGAGTTGCCACACTCATTGCCGCCCATTAGGAGTATCAACCATCACATTGACCTTATTCCAGGAGCCAATTTTCCAAACAAAGAGACATATAGGTTGACACCTAGAGAGAATGAAGAAGTGAAGAATCAAGTCCAAGAGTTGTTGGATAAAGGTTTAGTCAGGGAGAGTCTAAGACCATGCATAGTACCAATTGTGTTGAGTCCAAAGAAGGATGGAGGATGGAGAATGTGTATAGATTCTAGGGACATCAACAAGATCACCATCAGGTATAGATTCCCTTTGCCAATAATGGATGATTTGATGGATTACTTGAGTGGATAAAGTTATTTCTCAAAGATAGACTTGAATAGTGGATATCATCAGATAATAATGAGAGAGGGAGATGAATGGAAGACAACATTCAAGACAAATTAAGGTTTGTTTGAGTGGTTGGTCATGCCATTTGGGTTGACAAATGCCCCAAGCACATTTATGAGGTTGATGAATGAAGTATTGAAAGACTTCATAGGAAAATTTTTGATTTTATATCTGGATGATATACTAATCTTCAGTAAGACAGAGGAAGAGCATTTAAAACACTTGACATTAGTGATGAAGAGATTGCAGCAGGAAAATTTGTTGATAAATTTGAAGAAAATATCTTTCATGAAGACAAGACTCATATACTTGGATTTTGTGATCCCTTCAAATGAATTGAAGATGGATCCAGAGAAGGTGAGAGCAATCAAGGAATGCCCATCTCCTGCACTAGGGAATAGATGGGTACACAATAAAAGAAGGATACAACACTCTTGTCTCCTCTTTAAGAGTGATCTAGACCTCATAAAAATGGAAATTGTGTTGGAGCCAAGACGCTCTTCCCAAAATAAACATGTCTATTTGGTCCCTAGCTCATGGAAAAATTCTAATGGGAGAAAACGTGATGAAAATATGTTTCCACGGTCCCTTCAACTGCCCCCTTTGCTAAACTATTCAAGACACCATCTAACACCCCTTCTAGGATTGCCCCTTTTCAACAACAATCTGGAACCTTGCTTTTGGAGATATGTCTTGACAAATAAGATGGCCCTCTTATCTAAATCCTTGCTTTGGAAATTGGGAAAAATTATACCACGACACCTTTCGGGGTAAACCAATCTTCAAAAGATTATGGAGGTCCCTCCCCAAGTATATTTGTTGGCAGATCTGGCTAGCAAGAAACAAACAAATATTCCAGGGAAAAAGATCCCTTCCCCAAAGTGTTGATGGCAAGGAAAAAACGCTTTTCTCAGAGGTAATTGTTGGCCCTTGATCATGTATTAAGGAAGAAATAAAAGATTAAAGGTGAAGAAAGACAAAGTATGAAGAGCGCAAAAGGCACACAAATTATGGAGGGGTCGAAGTGGTTAAAGAAGCAACAAAGAAGGAGCGAGGTAAAGGAAAAGTGAGTTGTTAAAAGAGAAGATCAAGGAAGAAAAAACAACAAGGAATATGAATCGTGGATAGGTCAACAAGAGGAAGAATACACTAATAGGTTCTTTGGAGCACCTCGTAGAGAAGAAGGAAGAACAAGTTGGTGAAGTCCTTAAAATTTGGGTTTTGGTACCTAGGTTTTTGCACCTAGACTTCGGTCTAGGGTTTCTAAGAGTCATAGAAGGATAAATAAAGGTCTAGAAGACATGAGAGGGTGGTTGGGATAGCGAGAATGAGATGTAAAAGTATAGTGTCTTAGAGGATTCTTGTATTCTGTATCTTCAGCTGGGTGTGAAGATCGACTCTACAATTGGGTGCACAAGGTTGGGAGATTAAGAGGAGAGAGAGAAAAGGATCTACACTTGAGTGCGTATATAGAAATGTGTATTTTCATCTACCTTTTCAATAAACACAGTTCTGTGGACATATCCCTAGGGAGAGGTTGAACCACGTAAAATATTGTTGTTCTATGTGATTGATGTTGTGTTATTTGCTATCTTTTATACTGTGATTGCATTATTATTTCCTTTACTAAAGATAAGAAGATATAACTAACTTCACAAAGTTAAGAAAAATATTGTTAAGAATCTCTAAGTTATCTTGTGTTTTTATTATGGAATCATCTTGCACTTCCTCTAGTTGTAGACACTTGTTTCCTACAACCCCCCTATTGCTACTTCATGTGAGACTTCATATGCTCGGCATGTGTTTCTGAAAGGGCTAGTAGTTAGGGTTTGATGGTGCATTGTTAGAGTTGAACCCTAGGTTTTCCCCTGTGCCAACAAATGGTTCTGTTTCCAGGACCGAGATCTTCTTGAGGGAATGTCAAGGTGGTTCCCATCAAAGATAGAGATTCAAAAGTGGATAGAAGAACATGAAAGGGACTTCGTCGAAGCTTAGAACAAGAACCCTAGCATTAGTACAGAAGACTGGTTGGGAAGGTATATGTTTACTGATATACACGAGATTTTATTTGCAGAAGTTCACAAGGAATTGTACGAGTGGCTAGCCAGACTAGCAGACACTTAGTTCGAAATCAAATCTAGACCACCTGTGGTTTGGATAGCGGTGTTGATTAAGAAAGTCAAGATAATAGATAACGCTATGTATAGAGAAGAGGATCTCTGATTTGATAGCACTATTGGAGGGTACATTACTGAGTTTTCTATCGACAAAGTAGAATAATATAGTCAAGCAGAGAGGTATTTGTTTAAGGGACCTCGAGGAAAGTTTCTAAACTTTTTGAAATTGAAGATTAAGATGCTATTACATGAGAAGAATATCACAAAGATACAATAATCAGTAGATTTTAAAGCTAATGTTCAAAAATTTAGATAGTGACAGTGATGTAGAGGCTGGACACAAGTGTAGTGGGAGATCATTCAGAAGGGTTCCTCTTGCAAACATGTTTAAGCATAGTTATAGAACATTGACACAAGACAAAGATTTATACAGTGGAGAAGAAGCAGGGCGATCAAACGAATAATATTCATAGTTCGCAAGGGCAGAGGAAGGAGAGGCTAAGGAACTTCGCCGAGAAGAACCATAAAATTTAGGGACTACGCCTACTGTCGAAGATGTGTACAGCCTAAGCTATTGAATGGCATCAAGACTGCTGTTACACGTCAAAATTACTCAACTGGACATGTGTCGCATGTTCCTCTCAATTGTCGTAAGTGTCGCATCTTCCTTACAACTTTCGCAAGTGTCACAAGTTGGTCACAAGTGT
>CBVK0100306914.1:0-13644 GCA_900067695.1 Picea abies
CCCACAGATTGGGCCACGTGTCCTCATACCATTTGCCAATAAACGGACACGTGTCATCTCCTGATTCGCCAACTATCAACCAACCAACATCTGCCACGTCACCATATGACACGTCATCGTACGGTCGGTACGACCCTGCCACGTCAGACCGTACAGACTGTACGGACTGGTACAGTCAGCATCATTTATTATTTTTTTTGCCTATTTGGCTTGACGAACAGATCGCAATATCTTCTCCATACAGAGTCCGTTTGACAAAGTAAATATACCGCCGGAATCAGCAAGACGAGGCGGACGCAATGGCACTGTTTTCGTTGCATTCCGAGCACTTTGAAATTTGAGCAAAATTTGATCCCCTGATCATTTTTGCATGTGATTGTGTTGAAGCTTTTTATACAAAAATAAGGGTTTTGCGAGTAAGTACACACTTTGAAGCCAAGAAAACTATTATTTTCATAACATTTTTTATATATTTTGCCTTGACTCAATTAATTGAAATTTATTTTATTAAATACTAATGTTGAATTCAAGTTTTTCATTTAATTAAGTTACTTTTTTTTAAAGTTCATGAAATTTATTACTTTATTGTAAAGTGCACTTCACTTAAATTATAAAGGTGAATCACTATAAAGTAACTTATTATCACTTATTTTATTTTATAAAATTAACTTATTTGTAAAAATGAGTTTATAGGCAAAGTCAAAAAAGAAAATCAATTTTTTTTCACTCAACAACTTTATTGTGCACCCATCACCATTGAGATCAACCTCTTCCTACCACATGGCACTTTAATTACATTTTTATGCATTCTTTAAAAATGGCATAACTTTGATATCCATAGTCAGTTTTCAATGTTGCATTTTTTCGAGAGATTTCCATCCAAACAATCAATTTCTGCTTTTGAAGACGTTTTACCTACATATTTTAATATGGTTAGTCCAAGTGATCTCATGATTACCAGTTAAAACTACTTCTCATGGAAATCATGTATGGAGGATATACTACGAAGTAAAGGACTTTACTAGATGACCTTGGGAAAATAAATTGTCCATGTTGATGCCTCAAAGAAAGCGAAGTGGGATAATAAAAACAACGAAGCATGTGGATTAATAAGAGTGTCCATCTCCCCCGGATGGGGTGACATCATATTGATCATCATGTAAATGGCATGAGAACCCAAAGCTAGGTGGCGGCGAGATCCTCCTTATACTCCTCTGCAAGAAGGTCCATGTCCCATCGAGGTAGTGAACATTCATTTTGACAACAATTCGATGCATGAGAGATATGCTCTTCAGATGGGTGATGGTATTGTAGCAGGAAAAAATCATAACTCTTCCAGGACTTCAATAATGGTTGCTTTAATGCAGGTTTCTCCACATAGTTATTTGGGCAAGCTCGTAGGACAAAGAGATGGTATTTGCACTGGAATTTTTCCCCTGCATTACTGGTCTTTTAGTGGCAATTGGATTTTTGTTTTGGCCTCGCATAGTGATGAGGATTCTCTCCTCCTCCACCGGTGTATTCCAATTTACTTTCCCCTCGAATTCATGCCCAGAGAATGAGAACAAGCTCGCTCTAGAAGAAGCGGTCCACCTCGGGGCAGAATGGATAGATTTCGGTACCAGGAGGGAGCCTCACCTTCACTCCATGATAGGGGTTCTGCAACTCCTCCTACTCACAATTAAGGGCCTCAATGTGTCCTCTAAATGTAGGAAGCTATAGTCATTTGGGGTTGCAAAGTTGAAGAGGAAGTCGATGGCTCAGTTCCGATTGGAGCAGGTCCATCGCCTCCACCTCATCCTCCAATTCCTCCTTCTGTAAATGTGGATCCCCCTCTTGATTCAAATGACACCAGCAATGATAATTCAACGCACTCAGATCTAATCAATTCTCTTTCCAGAGACACTATGCTTAGCCTAATATTTGAAATGAGAAGCGAAATAGAGGACCTGAGATTCAGTATTAAACAATTAAATCTTCGCATCTCATGGCTCATAGCTCTATATGCAAATTCGACTCTTCACCATCTGGTTCCAGATATGACTACTCGAGATGTTATTCTTCTGCGCCCGCCTCTTCTGTTGGATGGTTAGACCCACACTCAACATGGACAAGTTTTGCCTCCTATTTAATGGTGTTCTTCCTTCAATTTACTATTATAGTTATAGTTTTATTGTCATAGAATGTAATAGGCCAGTCTTTTTGAAGATTTTCGAAAATAGTTGGCAAACTCTTATATTGGGTTATTTTTTTATCCTTCGGGGTGGCTCTATATGTATTTTTTGACTGAAGCGGGTTGGCTTCCTTCCATGGAAACCCTACTATTAGTATATTGTTTGCTTGTACATGATTTTCAATAGCAGGTAATATAGTACTTCTTACTTAAAAAAAATAAGAGTGTCCATCTCTAATGATGTATAGTTTCACCCTCAAGGAGTTGACAAACTAGATGATGCTTGGACAAAGTTAGAAATCATATTTGGTAAACATAATGAGATTTGAGCTCACTGACTAGAAAACCAATTGATGTATTTAAATCTCGATGATTTCTCTTGCATTGAAGATTATCTATCTAAGTTTGTAACACTTCGACTTTTACTTGAACACTATAACATACCAAAGAAGGATGATTAATGTATATATGTTATTATTGTTAAACTTGGTAGTGCATATTATGTCTTTGTATATACTTTTCACTCCACTAGAGAAGCTCTAGAGGTTGCTTGCAAAACACTCACTCTTGAGGCTTTTTGTGACTCTCTGATTAGAGATCAAGATAAGCTCTTGCATCTTGAAGTGATAAGCACTATATGTACATCTAACAAGGCCTCAATGTCACAACAAAATGATAAATTCAAGCATCCAAAGAAGCAACATCCTTGCAACAACAAGCAAAACAAGGGTCCCAAACTCTCTCACCCAGCTCCTACTCCCAACGGTGACAAAGAAACAAAATCAATAAGTAAGGAGGTTGAGAGACATTGCAATTTTTGTGGGTAAGATGGTCATCTATAGTCTAAATGTTTTAAGGAGATGTAAGCCTTCAAAGCAACAATGAAGAAGCACAACATTAATCTCGATTATTCTTCTTTTAATTATTCTTCTCATGGGCATGCACTTTCGACTTTTGGTTTTTCCTTCAATGCAACATCTATTTCTTCTTCTAATGAGTGGCTTACTGATTATGGAACATCTCATCACATGGATAAGGATAAAGCCTTTTTTTATATTCTTAGTGAATGTAATACCAAACATATATTAGTCAATGATGATAGATATCTTAGTTTTGTAGGGTCTGGAATAATTTAGCTAGATGGTGGACATTTTAATGATGTGTTGTGTATTCCAAGTCTCTCGTGCAATCTTTTATCAGTGTATATAATCACTCATTCAAGTGAAGGTAAAACAATAGAGTTTTCACCTCACCACATTGTGTGGCAAGGGTTTGTTGATGTTTGTAGCATAAGATAGGAACTTCTGGACAAGTTTAGTGTTTTATGTGTGGAAGTCGTCCAAAAAGGACCTTTATTATCTTTGTAATTCACTTTAATTAAAGATAATTATTAAAGTGAATAGACTTTTATATTGAGTTGATTAATGCCTAATAAAACATAAAGTATTTACAATAGTGATATAGATATAATCTCCATTGTCAATTAGGATTTAATCTCAACCATCAATCTCATTGAGAGATTAGGGTTATGGAGACTTGGTCATCAACTCAAAGTTATAAAAGAAAGACAAAGTGAAAGGAGCAGACACATAGAAGAGTGTTAGATAAACACAAGTGAGACACACAAAGAGTGATAAAGGATTTTCACTCAATGTGCAAGTTCAAAGGAGAAAAGAGGAAACAATTTGCAATGGAAGAGATCGACCATGAAAGGCGATGTTACGACAAGGTGTTATTACAACATAAGAAGATCATGCTACTGCAGAAGACAAGACACAAGAGGGTTTTCACCCAGTTGTACATGGCTGAGTTGCAGGGCCATACAAGTCGTACGATGCACCAGAACAACTGGGTTTTGTTATGGTTTTGTAATATTTTCTCAGTGGGTTATTTTCCCAATTCAAGAGCCCTTGTAAGCTTTGAGTATTTTTAATGAAAAGTTGATATTTGAAGGGCATAAATTCTCTATGTGATTTCGTAGTTTAGATCTAGTACAGATCTAGGATTGTAACAACGGGTTGTGAGCAAAAATCAAATATAGTACAGATATGGGGTTTACAACAGTAGATATATTAGATTTGAGTGACCAATAATAAGATCTAGTGCAAATTTGGGGTTTGCAACTGTAGATCTATTACATATGAGTGACCAACAACCATATCTAGTGCAAATCTTGGGTTTACATCAACATATATATTAGATTTGAGTGACCAAATGTCAAATCTAGTGTAGATATGGCATTTACAATAGCAGATCTATTAGATTTGAGTGACCAACAGTCAGATCTAGTGCAAATTCAGGGTTTATAACAACATATATATTAGATCTTAGTGATCGACAGTCAAATCTATTACAAATATGGGGTTTACAACAATAGATATATTAGATATGAAGTCCGACAATTGGGTTTTACTGGTGCTTGAGGGACTAAGCGCATTTTCAGGACAATTTGTTTAGATCTAAAAGATGGTAGCAACTAGTCTCAGGTTTGAGGATAGATTAGATGGAGACTCAAACTTCCTACCCTGGAAAACAAGGGTTGCTTTGCATTTGAAGCAAAATGACCTTTGGGAGATTATTGAAAAAGTAGTTCATTCATCGATATATCCACAACAATCGACATGTCACGAGAAGAAGGAGATCAAAGCCATGTTAGTGATCTTAGATGCAGTGAAGGATCATTTGATTCCTCACTTATACAAGAAGAATATGACCAAGGAGATGTTCAATGCTTTGGTAAGTCTCTACCAAAGCGAGAACATAAATAGGAAGATGGTATCAAGGAATAAGCTTAGATCCACGTAGCGAGAAGAAGGAGATCAAAGCCATGTTAGTGATCTTAGATGCAGTGAAGGATCATTTGATTCCTCACTTATACAAGAAGAATATGACCAAGGAGATGTTCAATGCTTTGGTAAGTCTCTACCAAAGCGAGAACATAAATAGGAAGATGGTATCAAGGAATAAGCTTAGATCCACGTAGATGGCCAGATCAAACTTAGTTGCCAATTACCTCATGAAGATCACCCAGATCTGTGATCAGCTTGCAACAGTTCGGGAGAAGGTGGTCTATGCAAAATTGGTAAATACAACACTGAATGGATTCTCAAAGCATTGGGAACCATTTGTCAAGGGTATCTCTGAACGAGAGAACCTTCCCACTTTTGAGAGGCTTTGGGATGATCATATCTAGGAAGAGACTCGAGAGGAGTCTAAATCCAACATATAGGAAGGTGACAAGAACCTGGCCCTTGTCATTCAAACGAAGAAGGGCAAAGGAAAGGGTTCTTGAAAGGGTAAGGGCGAGGAGTTAGCCTCATAGCCACGAAAGAAGAAGTACGTGAGTAAAATTAAGTGTTTCATATGTCATAAGCTTGGACATTATGCATCATAGTATCCAGAGAGGAAGAAGGACAAAGGGAAGTAGTAGCAGCAGGACGTAGCAACCTTTGTGAGTAGAAACTTAGATGAGCAAGTTTGTTGCAAAAATTAAGAAGGATTTTTCATCAGTTTCCTGCCTTTCTACCATCACAGTTTCTAGAAGTGCATGGCACGTGGATAATGGTGCATCTCACCACATGACATTAGCACAAGATTTGTTTACCATTCTAACAAAGCAAGACTCAGGAGTACATGTGGAGTTGGTAATGATGCCAAGTATGCAGTAAAAGGAGTTGGGACATTTTTGTTTCAGCTAGAGTCAGGTAGCTCATTGGAAGCGAAGGATGTGTTGTATGTTGTAATGTCCCACTTAGGAAAACTGATATAAATTTGTTAAGGACTATTGTAAAGCTTGGTGATTTTATTCAATTGTTTTTGTCAAACAACTTGAATAAACCTTCAAAAACCTCACTGTCACTCCCTCTTTTTTGTTGCTACATGTCTATGACTATGTGTGGACTTTTAATAACATTATATCACAATACCCAGTCCACTATGATCTTCTAACACTGTTGTTATATGATGAATATTTCTGCAGTTTGTATTTTACTGTGTCTTTTTTATGGATAAGAGAGTTCATACATATATAAATTTTCCAAAGAGAGAAATAATGCAAATAGATCATAACAACAAAAGATTCAATACAACTTTGAAAACATAGATAGCACACCACAAATGTTATTCCATTAATATGTTGACCTCTTTTACAACAATGACCCAAATCTGTAATGGCAATGGGTATTATGTGTTGTGGATGGTTGAAGCGTTGGAATGGGCTTTCCCAGGCTGTCAACAGATACATGACTGCCTGTATATTGAATATTAGTTGCATGTAACTAAACAAAATTTATAACAGTCACATAGAATATATAACATGCTTGTAGCAACAATTTATTACAGTTGTGGGATGAGAGATAAACAACACTCGGGCATGGAAGAACTTGACCCACATAGATAGCTCGATCTCCCACACATTAAACTCAACCACCATATATAGAATGTGGCCCAACTAGTGAGTTATACATTGTCCAACAAATGGAAACGACCCAACAGTAAGTAAAAACAACCCAACAATAAGATTCAAACCCTGGTGATGAAGATTGTGCCTTTACACACCAAAAATTGACCATCAATGGATAAAACTAGACCCTAGATGATAAAAATCGGCCTCAAGGTAAGTAAATCCATCCTAGCATAGATAAATTCAACCCAACATAAAAATATGACCTCCTTACAGCAAGGTCTCGAGCCCTCTTCTCATAATCTCGTTCAACACATAAAGAAATCACCCTCTTTGACCATCAACTCGACCCAACCAAGAAACTCGTCTGTCCCACAAGCCAACTTGACCACAAATGAGAAATACTTCGTTGCGAAGAAGAAACTCAACCACAATAAGAAAAACTCAATCACCAAAGATAAACTTCGTCGCCAATGAAGCAAACTGAAGAAATCTAAATGATCTCTTCCCTGTGACCAGCTAGGGTGGATGGTCTCACCATCAAAACCAATATTTTTCTCTCTATGGTTTTTTGTCCCAAGATCTAAAGCCACAAGAGCTCTCTCAAATTCATTTTTAGAAAATAACATATTGCATAACGAGAGAGGGTGCCCCTCATTCTCCTTTTATTCTCTCATTGACCCTTTTCCGACCCTTTTACCCTTTTAATCAAGTAAAGTGACTTTATAAACTTTAAGTCACTTAAAACACCCCTTTTTGATTAATTATTCAATGTCACTTTTGGCAAGTTACTTTTATGCTCCCATGACATTAAATAATTAATCAATTCCCTTTTTTAATGTAAGAAAGTGCTTAATTGGATTTCAAGACATTCTCGGATATCAAAAGTCCTTTTCTCATCATCCCAACCTTTAGATCTTTTTGTTTGAGTTCCAACGAGCTATTACACGAAGGTATCCCCTCAGATCATATGATCCAAATAATACCTTTAGTGTAATTAATTAAAGTATGCTCAATAATAACCCAAAATTACAGAAATTGTCGGAATGCCTCAGAACCAAGAGCGAACTATGCATAAATGATTTTGATTATGAAAGATGGTGAATGGACTAGCATGGGCCCCATATAACTCCTCCAAATTGCTCGAGCTCAATGCTAACCTCATTTTACTCCTCTGGTCAAACTGACATAAACTCACAAAGTCGCCTCTGATTGCGGAGCAGGGAAATCCAAAAATGGGGACATTACAATCCTCCCTTCCCAAATATTGTTTGTCCTCAAGCAATGCCATAACACCCTAACACACCATCGACTGAACCAAAATGAAATTGAAAATGATATCAGGGTCTCAAACCGCCCTGGAAGAGGTGAAGCATCCACCACTCAACACGTGATCCAACAAGGTACGGTCATAAGAGGCCTCCTGAATACTGTCGCTAAGTAGACCAACTCAAAACTACAATAACTCGATCAAGCCCTCAAATAATTTCTCTACTAGGGAACCCATCTCATGAAAACCAAAATCGACTCTCGTCTTTGTGTTAGTTGTTCAATTGTCTAGTACTAAAATCCCAGTGTCCCAAGCTAATCTCAGAAAGTGACCACCATGCCAATGTTATGCCACTCTGATCATAACCATATGATCACCATGCTTAGATTGCACTCTCCTCTTCTAGATCCCCAAGTTGAAATCCCAGAAAGGACTGAACTTACTATCTTGGATCATGTATCGCCAAAGCATCTCATTGAAGTCAAAGTCTGCTAACCCATGGATAGACTCAATCCTGGGTATCGTGAGGGAAAATATACATCGCCATATAGAACAAATCTCAACAAATCCTCTCATAATATCCTCACTATGGCACAGACCAATCACAGACATGACCATATCAATCATCCTCAACGTCTGAAGCAGTCTATCAATCCAATGAATGAGAGGATCCCACCACCAAATTGGAAGTCCACCACTCCCAATGCCTACTAAAATCTTTGTGAATTGATCCAACAGAGTCTGGATCTCCTCTTGTGCACTCTGCACATTGATCACATGGTCGAAATGAAATACCTATGTCATGGCCACAATGCTCTTTGTCTCATCCAACTAGCTCCAATGATCCTCTTATGTCCTGTTGTATACCATGAGGGTATCAAGTAACAACAATATATGCCTCTGCCATTGCCTGTAAGACTCAGAAGTGACTAGTGCATTGGTCAACCCCAGGGGCATGACCAAGAGATCGCAACGAAGTCTAGAAGAAGACTTGTGTTTATTCGGCTCCTTGACCCTCGTCTGATGATATCCAAGATGAAGATCGATCTTTAAGGGATATGTTGCTCCCTGAGGCTCACTGATCCGAGAGGATCCAAGAACTCACAAAGGTCCAGGAGGATCTAGAACGCTCACACGGATCCAGAAAGGGTCAGAAAAGCTCAAAATTCGACTGTCTCAAAAGTTTGATAAAATGGCATCGTTATGTAAATCTCGTCGCCATCTTTCCAATAATGCAAACGACGCGTCAAACGGAGTCCGTATGCAAAAGTTATGGGCAGTCAAAGTTTGGTCAAACCATGCAAAATATGGGTGACACGTGGCACCACCAGAGGGTGACACATGGCACATGTTCGTACAACATTAAGTGATGTGGAATACACAGTGAAAAAATGAGTTGGCAATCCGTACTCCAAGTGGCCCAATGATGTAATGGCACATGGCATAGGAGGTCCAATGAAAAGCTACCACATGGTAGCTTCCCATTGGCCAACGATGGTTGGGTTGTATAAAAAATATGCAGTCAATAGGGTTAAGCCCTATGACCTTCATAGCCACCAAACACCTTGACAAAGCTCCCACAACCATTGCACCACACATTGGGTCTTAGCACAATGGCGGCATACATTATATTTATGTTGTATCAAAGTTTCATTTAGGGAAAGAAAGGGGTCGAGGGCTAGCCCCTGGTATTACCCTATGCCACACGACATGAACCTTAACACTTGAGGGGCTTAACCTTATATGTCAATGGATATGTTATAACCCACATATATAATATATGTTATAAATGTATAACATATGGTTATAACATCCCTGGATGGGGTGACACTTATTGAGCACATGATACATGACACTCTAGCGACGGGTGCAGTTAAAGCCCCTCGCCGCCAACGTCCCCCTATGTCAATCCACTATGCTTAACATTCAATCCGGAAAGGAATTAGTGCGTTGGGACAGTCAGGGGAGTTTAATGGCATATTAGGCTTGGCCCTCTGGAGCTGGTACGATGCAACAAGGCAACATCACCTCAACATTTGGCACCCCGAACTGTCATCTCTCTCGTCATCACACACATGATCTCTTGGTGCAGTTCTTATCTCTCTCGTCATCACACACATGATCTCTTGGTGCAGTTCTTATCTCTTGTGTTTTCCCTTGGCTTTGCATTTTCCACTTGCAATCTCCGTCCGAGGGAGTCGAATCTCTGTCAATTCTCTTTCCCACACATCCAAATTCTCATTCAATTCCTCTCCCAGTGGTGTCGAAGCCATGCCTCGAGAGAGAGGAAATCCCAAACGTGGGCTGACCTACTACAATCTGGTAGTTTGACATCGACGCATAGGCTCGCCCTATCTTTCTCCCAATCATGGTAGAAACTCTATCCCCCATCCTTATTCTGACCAAAGCTGGCGCAATGAAGCCCAGCCTACGCCCCAATTGCCTAACCCTGAGCTAAATTATGGTGGTTGTANNNCCTACGCCCCAATTGCCTAACCCTGAGCTAAATTATGGTGGTTGTATAATGGAGGAGGAGATTCCTCCTAATTGGGAGAAGGAAATCACAGAGAAGATAGCACCAACCAACATCGCCCTCCCTTTTGAATTATCTTGTTATTGCTATGGGTGGTTGTGTGGTGGAGGAGGAAATCCCTCCACAGAATTAGGACGACTTCATGCAAAGAGAAGCCCCCATTTTCAGCAGACCACACAATGAAGCCACCAGGATTGATTGGGATGAATATTGGGCCGAGGAGGAGACCCATATGAAGAAACATATAGGTGAGCCAGACCATCCAGACTTGGCAAGCCATAGTTTTCCCAATCCTCGCAGGCTTACGGAGGACCATTTAAATTTGATCTTTGAGATGAGACGAGACATGGCTGACCAACTTCACAGCCAACATGCCCTCAGCATACATCTGGATATGTTGTTTGATTCCCTCAAGCGAACCTACGAACAACCATTGCCCAACCCGTTGCCAACAATTTTCCTTCACCGTCTGCCATGATGGAAGTCTGGGTTCACCTCATATTTAGTTTCTTTACTATTATGTTATTAGTCTTAGCTAGGATGCATTCACAGTCAAATTTTGTTGTAGACAGATTCTGGTATATTGGCTTGCTTATGAACATAGCAGGCCACCTATTCTGATTTCCATACATGTGGTAGAACAAGTAGTGGGTTTTGATGTATGTTTGGACATGTGTCACTTTTTTGGCATTTTAAGGTAATATAAACTCTTTTTTATTTAAAAAAAAAACATGTGGTTATAACATATATAACCATATGTTATATATTTAAACAAATAACAAAACATATGTGCATAGAAGGGAATAGAACCCAAGACCTTCGTTATTTTAGCGGTTGGTTTTAACCACTGTGCCAACAGCTCCACACTTAGTGGGATGCCCTCCAACTTTAGTAATAAGTTGCCAAGTTAGTTTGTGTTTGGTTAAAACAACCCAACAACGTGTATTTAATGCATGCCTATAATTTTGGTGTTTAGTTAGAGGCCCATGCCTATTTAATGCCATGCACCCCAAAGCCATTATAGACAATTTTAATGCATACTTTAGTCTCGTAAAGCATGCCAAGAGTACGAAGGGTACGAGGCTACACCATAAAGCGTGTCGTGGATCACTTTGACAAAATTTTGAGTATTTTATATCATTTTTGCACAAATTTTCACCAGAAATTCAACGATGCACTCTATTTCTACATTTGAGTAGTGGATTTTTGGAGCATCTTTAAAATTGCGTTCTTGTAAGCCTATTTTGTAATGTAATTTAGAATTTTGAGATGATGAAGAACAATTATGTTATTAAAGGGACTTTGAAGATGCAATGATGTATGTCAATTACATATGTATTTGAGTTCTTTTATTTTCTGTTGTATTATCTCATTTACAATTCAAGTTATTTATCAATTTATGTGTTTATGGACAATTAAGACATTCACGTGATATTTCGCATATAGCGAAGCGATCTTCATTTATATTCCTGAATCTGGTTGGATGTTTAGTATCTGCATATGAACTAATTGACATCTGAGGATTCTTTGGGTTGAATTAACATCAAAGTTTGTTTGATATTTTAGATCAAGTTGGTATCAAAACTCTTTTGGTATTTTCAGATCATGTGGTATTAGAGCTGGTTTTAACGTTTATTTGCAAGCAAATGCTTATGAGGTCCAAATCTAAGCGGGGTGAAGGCAAACTTGCAAGTTATAACCCTAAAATTGGTTCAAGGAGTTTCATTTGAAGAAAAGAAACGGAGCATGAGGATGTTCTTTCGTCGGATGATAAGGAGATTAGAAAAATGTTCCTTGAACTGACATCCATGGTTAAGGAATTTTGGGAAGACCTAGAAATAAGGAGAGCAACTCCTCATCAAAATGAAGGTGGTCTAGTTGAAACAATGGTAAAAATTGAAGCAGATAGAGGAGGAGAAGGTGAAGAACCTCCAGGGTATCCTTCATCCCCATCGTTGTCGTCATCATCATCATTATCATCTTCTTGCGATGGAAGCAAGCGTTCTTCTCACAAGAGGAAAAAGCGTTCTAAGAAGTCTTCTTGTTCTCATGATCCGCCTTTGTTAAATCTAGATGTAAAACTTAATTTGTCTACTTATGATGGAGAGTTGAATGCAGAGAAGTTGGATAATTGGGTGAAACAGATTGAGGTTTATTACAGAGTACATAAAATCACACATGACACTTCAAAGATACAATTGGCTACTCTTCGCCTGAGTGGCACAACTTTGATACGGTGGGAGAGTCAGACACATGTTGATCTTATTCAACATGGTAAAATCATTTCTTCGTGGACTGAGTTTATTGTTGCATTAAGAAAGCAATTTTATACATTAGCTTACATGCAACACATCAATGGTTTCTTGGCAACAACTGAGACAAGGAAAAGGGAAAAATGTTCAAGTCTATACACATGAATTTAAGAGGAAGGCATTATCTTTGGGAATTCCATTACATACTCTTGAGACTCTTCTAAAGTATATTGGTGGNNNTCCATTACATACTCTTGAGACTCTTCTAAAGTATATTGGTGGTATGCACTTGTATTTTTGCCATACTATATTGATGTTCAATCCTAAGAATATTGATGAAGTATCAATACAAGATACACATCTTGAAGCCAACAAAGGAAAACATGTTGAAGATGAGTCAGGAGAGCCACATAAAATGAAGAGTAAGAAGACAACTATAGTGAAGAAGAAAGAAGAAGAAAAGCCTACATGTTCTCATTGAAAAAATAAAGGACACAAGGAGGAAAAGTGTTGGAAGTTACATCCAGAATTGAAGCCGAAGTGGGCTCATCCTAAAAAGGGTAAAAAGAAGACCACGACCATGGTTCAAGATCTTGGATCAGATTCCGAAGATGAATCTAAGATTACAACTATGGGCATCAAAGGTAAATCTTCTGTTGCAAGTTTCAGTTCGCGAATTTATTCTGCAAAGTCTAAAGTAATCCCTGATGGAAGGCAAAGAAAATATTTGTTTCATTTACGAGTTATCTCAAAGCACACTAAGATTGATACACTTGTTGACAGTCGATTGCAAATGAATATTATCTCAGAGCAAGTTGTTCAGAAGTTGGGATTGGAAACTAGGCCTCATCTGAGACCATATCCTTTGGGATGGATTTGTGATAATGGTCAAGTATAGGTAACTAAGCAATGCAAGTTACAGTTTGTGATCACATCCAATTTCATTGATGAGATAGAGTTAGACATTGTTCCACTTGACATTTGCAGGATGGTTTTGGGAAGTCCATACTTGTA
>CBVK0100306915.1:0-10118 GCA_900067695.1 Picea abies
ATATATATATATATATATATATATATATATATATATATATATATATAATGCTAAGTTCATTTCGTGGTTTTGCGAGTCGAGATTTCGCAATATGCGAGGACAAGAGGTCTTGCACTTGAGTTTCTAGGAGCCGAAACTCTGAAACGCCCATACATGTATATATATAATGCTAAGTTCATCTCAGGGTTTCTCCTATCGGGATTTCACAACTAGCGAATACAAGGAAACTGACCCTTAGGATTCTCAGGTGCCGAAACACCGAAACATCAAAATCTACACACGCTCTATCATTTTGGGGTTTCTTACATCAGGATTTCTCATCTGGCGAATACAAGGAAAACTGACTCTTAGGATTCTCGGGTGTCGAAACACCAAAACATCAAAATCTGCACACACTCTATCATTTCGGGGTTTCTCACATCGGGATTTTGTATCTAGTGAATGCAAGGAAAACTAACTCTTAGGATTCCCAAGTGCCGAAACGTTGAAATGCCGAGAGGTATCCCCGCTAAGCTACTTTTGGTGACAGGGATGAAACAAATTCATGGTCTTTCTAAAACGATAGTCCTTTCAAGGAACTAACTCCTCTCTGTATGGTGAGGGAACCTTCCTGGAAGGAGGTTACTTCGAGGAAATCCAACCAGGGCATCACATGAGTTATGTAAATGGGACAAATCTCCCAAGAACAGACTTGGAATCTGAACTTTTTCTATATATATATATATATATAAACCGACTATGTCCATACAAATATAAGCATGCATCCACCATTTCCAATCAAAACACCAGGCAAACACTTCTATACAGAACCCATTTATGAGTGTACAACCATGAGCATGCATTCCAGGAATGTTCAATTTAAGATACAGGACATAAATACTTATCAGAAAACATCAGGTGTAACGCAACTACTGAGAGGGGTGCTCATTTCCACCCAACCGTAGGCTCAGTGACTCCCAATGGATTTACCACTAGCCACCCCCAAGCTAGACCACGAGGCTCTGAGACTCAGTCTCCTACTTCCTGCTCTTCGGAAGTCAAGGATGAAGGTTACTCTCCTTCTCCTCTGCTCAAGACTTGCTGTATTTTCTAGAGTTTCTCTGGTTCTCCTTCTGCAATTCCTATTGTGTGCTCTCCCCTTCCTCCCCACACTTCCTTTCTTGCTTTGTCCTACAAGGTCGCGTGTGGCACGAATTCCCCTTCCATGGTCAGGTCTGAGAGTTTCTACGGATGGGCGGTTCACCCCCCCATCCCGTCATTAACTCATGAGGAGCCTACCCACCTACCATCCTGCTGAGTAATTCATTCCAGGGTCAGAGAGAAGATTTGGTCTTTGAGCCAGTAAAGACCAATACAGTATTGGTTCAGTGGAAGTTAACGCCACCATTCCAGGTGCCTTCCACCACCTTTCATCAACCATCATGGTCTCTTTTTCAGCACATCCCCCTCCTAACAGTCATGCAACATATATTCACACATTATTTACATTCATTGACCCTTTTATACAGGGTCCATCAAATCACACATTCACATCTTGGAGTTTTCCATAGTTCTTGGCCAATATAGTTTATTTTACAGACTGGGGGAAACAGGGTGTTGGTGTATTCCCCTAATCCCCAAGAAAAGACCCGTTCTAAGATTTCGTCGAGGCCATAGTTCACCCCTCCCCCTCCTGCCTCCCATAGGTTTCACTTCAAAGCTCCATCAAAGAAAAGGATGTGTTTATGCTGGGAACATCACTAGTATTTCAAATCCTCTTTCTCCATACGCGATTCCCAGGGTTCGTAGAGGTGCTTTGGGATAGGGGGAGGGGGTTTTAGATCTAGAGCGAGGCTGTGAATTGACGCTTATTTAGGGGGGGAGAGAGGTCAGTTGTTGGAGGCTGACCAAAGGAAGATGAGGGAGTCCCCCATGAGAGATTTGGATTTGAGACAAACATGTCTGGGGGTGGAGGCCTTATTTCTGAAAATACAGGCGTTCTGTTCTAGCCAAATTTTCCATAAAATAAATTTAGGGAGAGACAACCAGCAACACTTAAGCTGATCTTTGGATTTGTGAAAGAAGGGACAAAGGGAGGCCCAGTTACTTAGAAGAGAGGGGATGTCTGGATAGATTTGAACAGCTGGGGCCCACCCAGACAGGGCTAAGTTCCAAACTTCTTTTGCAAATGGGCAGTTAAGAAGTAGTTGTTCAACTGATTCTTCGTGGGAGCAATAGAGAGGGAATCTCAAAGGGCCTTCGCAGTATTTTATTCAAAGGTTTTCACCAGTCAGGATACTATTATTTGCTAAGGTCCAGATGAAGAAGTCCACTTTAGGTAGACTTTTGAATTGCCAAATCCCTTTCCAAATTGCCCGATTTCCGAGAACCTTGGGTTCATTGAAGAGAAGTTTGTAACCTGCTGCTATTGAGTAGTCACTTGACAGGCTTCCCCAGCCATGAGTGTCCTTGATTCTTTTGGATATTGGGGATTTCCCTTGCAATAGAGATATCATAAGTTCTTTTTTGTGGTGCAACTGGGGTGGACAGACAGGGAATACCCACCTCGCCTAGTCTTTGGATTTGTCTCTTTGCCAAAGGGAAATATTCCAAAGGGTGATAACATTTTAATATTTGAGGAAGACTTTAAGAAGAGTCGTGCCAGGGATAGTATTGAGTGGGGGATTCTCCATGGTGGAGTCTTCCCATATTCAGATTTGCTTTCCATTGCCTGGAATCTAGGTAAGAGCAGAAGTGAAGAAATTATGCGCTTTTAAGAAGATGGAGAAGATCGACGAGCCATGAGTGGCATTTGGTGGGGCATCTAGACATCGAAGCCTCGGGCCAGAAAAATACTTCTTCCAAATGGCTATTTTGCACCAGGAGCTCCTCCCTAAAACTACATTGAAAAGTAGTTTCGCTCCAAGGGCCAGATTCTGTATTTTTAGATCACGGATTTGGAGACCTCCTTCAGGAATAAGCCGAGAAATATTCCCCCAACTGACCAATGAGAGTTTATTATCGTTTTTTTCCCCTCATTTCCATAGAAAGCATCTCAGAAGGGATTCAATTTTAGTGATGATGCCTCGAGGGGCTAGCAGGATTGTGTTAGGGTCCTATAATCATAGGAGGTCTGATGATTCAGATATCATTTGTTTGTCTCACGATGAAGTTCCTGGCTTGCTAGTCTCTCGGTTGTTTTCATTTCCCCCTCCACCCATTTTGCCCGATCCTTCATCACCATACTACATCCTTCATCCACCTCTGCACCCTCACTCCCTTGCCCTTTTGAACCATTGAGTACACCTCACCTGCCACTCATCCCTGCCAAACCAAAATTAGGATAAACAAAAAATGTTAGATTAATAAAATTAAATTAGACTTATTAATAATAAATTAATTTTTAATTAATTAATAATTAGTAACTAGGTTAGTGTATTAGAATTAAATAATAAATAAAAATTAAACTTAAAACAAAATTAAAAACATAATAAAAACCATATTATATAATTAAAACATTAAAAAGCATATATAAAATATATAAAATAAAAACAATTAAAAAATAAATAAAACATAAAAATAAAATAAATCATAAATGAAAACTAAACTATATAGTTAAAACAAAATATAAACAAAACAAAACAAATTAAAAATAAACACAAACACTTAAATATATATAAAAAAATTAAATAAAAAACAAAACATAAAATTAAAAATTGAAAAACCCAAAATACACTCTATCCTAAGTTCTACCCAGCCATTTTCCCCATGCATATTGGACCCCCCCCTCATGTGCCATCACACCAAGGGGGCTCGGATAAGTGGTATTGGGAGGGACACTTGTCAACTCCTGGTGAAATCGTACCCCCACTCCCAGTACCACTTACCACCTACGGGGGTCCGACATACTGCTTACCTCTCCAAAACCACCCTCCCCCAATTTTTCAAAACCGCCCATTTTTGCCTGTTTGACACCTCATTATTCGAAGCGTATTCCGGGAAAACAAAGATAGATTTTTAAAACCCGAGAGAGGTTTTTGTTCAGAATGGAAGAACAAAAACCTCTTCCAATTTTTGCACAGGTGTTACCGTTTGGGAGAATCAAATCCATCTATCAGCCTCCTTTTTTCATTTTTATGTTTTTCTTGTTTCAGTCCTGATTTGATGAGAGTTGTTTTGGCAAGATGGAGACGAAATTGGTGAAACAGATGAAGGTTTTTGTCAAAAACATGCTCATATAGAATAAACTCCTCCAGATTTTACACAGGTGTCACCATTAAAGATAAAGAGAGGTCTGCGTTGACCTCTTGTTTTAGCAGTTCCACCCACCTTTCATGGCAGACAATTCCAAATTTTTGGGGATTTGTGGCTATTTTTGGATGAGGTGTTTGAATCCGAATTCCTAAGATTGAGGGGTGATATCTCCTATTTATTGATGTAATTTTTATGTAAAGGGGTTGATTCCTGTACCCAGAAAGGTTTTTCTTTGTAATATTTTTTTAGATCTACCAGCAATAAAAGGGACTTTTTCATAGGATTCCTGCATGTTGACGATTGGTGAAGTCTTATTTTCTTCGTTGAATGTGATTCTACTCAGTCATCATTATCTTTTGTTTATCTTATTTTTAAAAGGAGGTTTAGAGCATAATTTATCTTTGATACTTTGTGTCGAGCTTTTAAAAATCTTAATGTTTTCTTCCAATATTACAATGATGAAATTCTTAAATGCTTTGTTATTTTGATTGACCGTCTCCTCTGTTTTTTCTTTACATCACTTTACTTTTAAAGGATCCAGTGTTTGAATTACCTTTCCTATGAATATACCTTATACATTTGTGTTTGATTTCAAACTTGTCACAGACCCCATAGCCCAATGGGATTCTAAATCAATCCTTTAGCCAAACATCTCAAATAAAAAACAAACCCATGTATAGTATAGCTAGCCTAATATCCCCTTCAAATAAATTTATATCAAATAGAGAGATCCCTCTCTGAGTCTTGGAGGGCTAGATCCAAGACTCGAAGTGCTTTTGATGTTGCCTCTGTGATTGCCTCCACAGTGTTGGGAAAATTACAGAGTGCTAATAGAATGGAGACCATACTGGGGAACTTTCCCTAGTAGTACACACCAAAGTTCCAGATATGATCACTGATGGTGGACAGTGACCAGACACAAGAAGGATGAGATCATTCACTTGGTGACTCAAATCTCCAGATCAGTTCCAATTCAAAGACTCCACTAGAGGAAGGACCTGAAACATGGCAAGGCAACCTCGAAATATCAAGTATTCAAACTCAAATTGTATCCAAGATATCATTGGCTTTATCTGTAATTGTATTCTCTCCTATTATAACCCAAGTCAAGAGTTAATTGTTGAAGCTCGTAATGATCATGATCAAGTTGAAGAACCTCAAAGGATTCAACGTTTATCTATAGCTCTGGTATACACTCCCATATCTGTAGATAGCCCAGTAAGACACAAATCGCATGCTTCATCTCCTCCCATGGTTGAAATTCTAGTAAATATTTAACCCCTTTCTTTACCTCCCATATCTGGAAATATCCCAGACAGATAAAAACCCCCAGATTTGCCTCCTATTCTCCATGATTTCCCTGCCAATTATAACAATAAGCTGCCTAGATTTGATGGAGAGAATGCCAATATCACTGCTAAAAAACACATCAATAGGTTTGAAGATTTCCTTGACCTTTATGAGTTTGAAGATGACGATGTCTATATCAGGATGGTTGCCTTGTCTTTGCAAGGTAAAGTTAAAAATTGGTTTAAAAATCTTCCAACTGCAAGCATTAGAGATTTTCATCAGTTCATGCAAGTTTTCTTAGATAGGTGGGTGATCATGGGAAATATATTTCTCATCCTAGAAGAGTATGAACATTTGCAAAGACAGCCAGGGGAGACAACACATCAATTTTCAACAAGATTCAATAAAGTATATCATGAAATGCCTACTGATATAAGGCCAGCCCCAGGATCAACTCACTTGCATTACTTAGATGCCTTCGATCCTGAGATGGATTTCCAATTAAGAGAAAGGAACATTGCAACACTTGAAGATATGCAAAAGATTGCAGTTGATGTGGAAGCTAACTTGATGAACAAAAAGGCAAAGCTAAGGGAAGAAGAGAAAGATAGAACAAAAAATGAATGGATGGCATCTTCAGAAATGAAACTAGATGTCATGGAAAATACTGTAAAAGAGATGATGCAAAAGATTAGCAGGAAAGATGAACTTGTTGTTCAAAGACCTTATGTTCCATTAGTGCCAGAACGGACAAGGATCAATGTCCCCAAAGACTTTGTAGCCCAGGCTCAATATTCTAAACTACCAAAGGATTATTTCATGTATTCAATTCATAAGGTAGTCAAAGATGAAGTTCCAACTCAGCTTGTTGAAGAGACATCAGATGATATGATGTGCATGTTTGATGGCTTTTCTTACTTGGATAATCTACACAAGTGTGATCAGTATGATGATGATCATGAGGCTGAAATAGATGTTGATTGTTCAAAGCAACCAACAACATGTTGTTGGTAGGAATAAGATCAGTTACAACTCAGATATGACAATCATCCTCTGCTCAACAATCATGACAGCGATGAGGAAAATGTAGAAAATTTCAGAGTAAGGGAAAAATCTTTGCCCTTATGTTTCTCATCTTTTCAATTTCTGAAAAGAAACTCTAGGCAAGTTGTAAATAGTGAAGACAAAAAAACTTATGATGAGTCAGTAAAGGATGTCATTGATGACATGGGATCTGTTTTAGACCCAAAATCACAGTTACTAATTTCCCTTGATTTTCAAAGTCCATATGGAAGTCTAGATCTCGAAACAAGATTTGAATCAGTGGACTGTAATTATGTACCATTAGATTATAATTCATTTCAAATTTTGAAGGAGACTCTTGAACAAGTGTTGAAGGATAAACACATCAAAAGTCAGGAAATTTCATTTAAATCAATGCAATAGTCTTGTCAGTATTTTTAGGATCCAATAGCTGATCAGTTGGATGACTTGTGTGGTCAAAATCATTCTTCATTCGCTATTCATGAGATGAAAAGTTGTTATGATCTTGACATGGTCAAGCAATTAACTTCACAATCTAGTTCGAAAACAGTCTTACTGCTAAACCTATCAGAACAACTGCAACCATATCAGAAATTCCATGAGGATGCAAATAACATAAATACAGTTCCAAAGCATGTTTCTCACTTGGATGAATCTAAAAATCAAGGAACAATTCATTTCTACCTTGATCCTAGCTAACTACATGGAGAAATTTTTCACTGCAGAGCCCTCATCCCTACTGTAAAGGTCATACTGTAAAGGTCATGACCTACAAGTTCTATTTCTGATATTGTTTGAAAACATTGAAAGAGAAGAGTTATTATAGCAACTGCTTGACTGGATGCACTGGCATTATTGTATCATTTAAAACAACAAAATTACCAGTATTGTAGGGTAGGTAGCAGTTTTGAATAAGCTCAGTCATTTGAGCATATTTTTTAGTATTGTATGGTTTCAAGCAGTGTTTGGAGTTGATGATATCTAGTTCATCGGTTAGTCAAATTTGAGCCAATTCAAAGATTGTAGCTGCAACAACTCCATGGCCCAATGAATAAAGCACTGGTATTCATGTTCAGAGGTCTGAGATTCTTGACACCTCCTCAGGAGATGTTAGGGTCCTATAATTATAGGAGGTCTGATGATTCAGATATCATTTTTTAGTCTCACGATGAAGTTCCTAGCTTATTGGTCTCTCAGTTGTTTCCATTTCCCCCTCCACCCATTTCTCTCGATCCTTCATCACCCTACTGGATCCTTCATCCACCTCTGCATCCTCACTCCCTTGCCCTTTTGACCCATTGAGTATGCCTCACCCGCCACTCATCCCTATATAAACCAAACTTAGGATAAACCAAAAATGTTAGTGATCCGGATTTATGTAGGAACACAATGAAATATAGAAATACACATAAACACAGAGATGCAACAGAAATAAGACTTCATTTCATTAATAACAAATGACAGAAATATGTTTACTGACAGAATGGAAATAAACTAGCTAGGGTGCTAGTAGCTTATCTCTAAGAAGAGATGTGGTGGCTATTGGCCTCTGAACTTTGTTACAATGAGGCTCGAAGGCCTATTATTATTGAGAAACAATGGAAAAACCTAAACATCCAAAGATCTAACCCTAGGAGATGAAACACCAAGACTATGGGCCTCATTTGGGTAAGTTGGTACATCAACCTTCCGGGGATGTAACTTTGGCATACAATCTCCATTTGACGCATTCCATACCTTGTTAGAAAGATCTATCCGAGGACTACAAATTTTGGGTGAGAAGCATGATCTAAGATCCATGTTGCTCCCTGTTTTCCCAAAAAACATTGTTTAAGGCCTCAAAACGGCTCCAGAAGTTCAGGACCCGAAAAACTGCTAAAAATAGTAAACTGTGTGGAAACTGAAAAATTGAAAGAATAAATGGTGGGGGTCCAAGTGGAATAAGTGGGTGGCCACCAATATCCACCTGGATCATTCTTCCCCCCTTAGGAATCAATGGTCCCCATTACGTTGAGTTCCTCCATGAGATGAGGAAACTTCTGTTGAACTTGGTCCATGGTGAGCCACTTTCCTTGGTGAAGGAGTTGGCCTGCTTTGACAACTCGATATAGCGGTATCCTTTGTTTTTTAGGAGTGCTTGATCTATGTATCCATGATCTGATCAGTCCTAGCTTGTTCCATGCAGTCTGGATTTAACTCTATTGGTGTGAGTTGTTATGCCATGTCAGATGTGTCTAGTAGAGGTGGAAAGTAGGGCCGAAGGTGGTCCACATTGAACACTGGGTACAGACCAAGGAATGGTGGAATGTTGAGCTCAAAGGAATTTTCCCCTATAGCCTTGGTGAGGGTGTACAACCCATATCGGAGCGGACGAAGCTTGCGGTGGGGTCCAGCGAGGCGCTCCTTTTTCAAATGCAGCCACACTTTGTCACCCACGTGGAAGTTGTGTGGCACCCAATGTTGATCATGTCGCTACTTGTACTTAGCATTGGCTCTGTCCAATATTTCATGAACCTATTGGCAGATGTGTTGAATGTTCTCAATGAAGTTGTTTTCCTTATCAGCCTCAGACTAGACATGCGCTGAATCTTCCTAGGTAGCCACAAATGGCATGGCTATGTCAATGGGACATAGTGGTTGGAATCCAAAGCCCACTTGAAAGGGGCTGTGGCTGGTTGAACTATGGAGAGCTTGGTTGTAGCTATGTTGTACATAGGGGAGGCTCTCATCCCATGTGCGTGGATGCTTTGAATTGTAGAATGTGTACGATCATCCGGTTGATGACCTCTGTCTAGCCATCAGTTTGTGGATGGAAAGCTATGGACTTGGTGAGCTTGGTGTCCAACATCGACCAGATGTTGGACCAAAATGTACTAAAGAACCTACTGTCCCAATATGAGATGATAGACCGAGGGATCCCAAAGTGTACCCACACTCATTCAAAGAAGAGTTTAGCAGTGGCTTCTGCTGTGATATTCTTCTTGCAGGCCATCATAATGGACATCTTCGAGAATCGGTCGATGACCACAAAAACATAGTCATTGCCATGCTTAGTATAAGGAAGGCCGAACATGTAATCCATAGAGATGGATTCCCAAGGTCGATTGGGGGTAGGAAGCGGAGTATAGAGGCCTTTCTTCTTGATGGTTGGTTTGGAAATGGCGCAAGCAGTGCAGGACTTGATATACTTCCTGACATCTTGTCGAAGGTTCAGCTAATAGAAATACTTTTGCAATATTGCCACGGTTTTCTCGACCCAACTGTAGTGCGCCTCCCAAATCAGCTTGGCACGCTCGCCTGAAGGAACACAAAGGTGTCCCAGGTGACAAAGTAGGGCATCCTAGAGGTGAAAATTGGGAACTTTCTTACCCTCCAAGAGTGTATTGTATGTGTGGCCGAATTTTGGATCACCTGTTTAGAGAAATGGCCAATCGGAAGTCTCGTGCCCACAAGAGTTTAGCACAGTGGTTAGTGCCATGATGGGTGGTTGACTGAGGCAGTCTGCAACATTATTGGTGCTGCCTTTTTTGTACTTAATGTTCAAATGAAAC
>CBVK0100306916.1:0-13642 GCA_900067695.1 Picea abies
CATAATTAAAATAACATTACTAATCTAAATTACAACTAATGGCCTAAAGCTGACATAAATAAAATAGCATTACTAATCTAATATGCCCCAATTAATGGGTAATGAGCCAACATTAAGGCTTAACATCCTAGATGTTCCACTTGAATCCTCTCCCCTTGTTGTGGACTGATCTCTAGCCACCATTGCTTATGGTGTGGAAGTTTCAATACTTTATTTTCTTTGCACCTCCTCAGAGATAAAATATCCAACAATAGTATAAAATTCAAGAGTCTTAGTTGTAGTAAAGCTAATGGAAGTGACTAGATGGTCCTAAGATTCATGCACTGAACATAAAAGTGTAACTTCCTTATCTTCATTATCGAGTTTAGGATCCATACTATTCAATTGGAATATAAGAGTATTAAGCACATTCAAATGATCTATGATTTTCATACATTCTTTCATTTTTAAACTGTATAAACACCTCTTCAAATAGATCCCATTCATTAAGGAATTCATCATATAAAGGCTCTCCACTCTGCTCCATAATCTTGTTGTTTTTTCTTCTCGAATAATATTAAACAAGACATCATCTAGAAGACATAACTGAATTATACTACGAGATTTGGCATCCAGGTAATCCCACTCTTCATTGGTCATAGTTGCAGGTTTCTTCCTCTTTCCATCTAATGCCTTATGCAACCCTTGTAGTACTAACAAATATCACATTTTAACTTTCCACAATTAAAAGTTATTTTTACCATTAAAATTTTCAACCTTGAATTTAGAATTCATCATCTTTTCCATTAGTTCTCTACACACAGTCACCTTCTCCAAATGTCAATCTACTCCAAAATTCGTTAATATATATATGTGTGTGTGTGTGTGTGTGTGTGTGTGTGTGTGTGTGTGTTTACTTTGGAATAGATCCTGAGGAAACCCACCTGGTACTTCCCCTCATTTTGAGGATGGTACCCGGGGTAAAACAATTTTTTTAGAAATTCGAGGTTTTTTCAATAGCTTTCTCATTTAAGAGCTCAACATGTCACTTGCGGGAATTGAACCTAGGTGGGGGGGGGGGGCACCCCTTAGCANNGGGGGGGGGGGGCACCCCTTAGCACAATTCGCTCGTTATAGATCCAATTGACACACACACACACACACACACATCTTAAACTTCCATATATTTTTTTAAGACTCCACCCACTTAAATAATATTTTAAAAACAAAATATATTCCTCTTTAAATATATATATTTCTCCACAAACTAAGGGCAGACCTTTCAAACTATCTTTAAAAAAATCAAACTTTGATTTTTTTATTATTATGAACCCAAAAGAAAATTGGTACCTTTACCAATCACATGTAGGATTCACCACTTGACTTCACCAAATAGACTAAACTTTGTTACTTCACTAGTCACCTACATTATTACCTTCACCAGTCAAACACCTCCATGCGGCTCGGCCTTTGCTTCTCGTTGACTAGGGTTTACCATGGTTTTAACCCAACATATTTGGCCTTCACAAGAGTTTGTAGGATATTGGTCGATCTCTTATCGTCTGCTCACAAACTCAACATTTGCAGCCTATGGCGTATGACCCTCCTTTGTGGTTTCTCTCCAGGAACTCGCGTACCAATGATGAGAATCAATGACACACATACCCCTTCTTTCTTTTCTTGTGAGCAAGTAACAATTATTTCAATAACAGACTTTTCTCCAGTCTCCCTTTCATGGTTTCCCTATCTATGCATGGATTTCCAGTGACTTCTATGCACATGTTCAGTAAACTAGTGGGCTCCCTTTCACAACTTCTTCTCTACACATGGTTAGCAACCAACAAACTCCCTTTCATGAATTCTTATCCTCTGGCTCAACTCAAACTTGACTAGCAGCTAGGGTTTCTACTTTTCCGCTCCTCCTCACTCCTCCTCTTTCTTTGACTAATGCTCTATGGCACAAACAAACTCAACCCTTCCTCAGACTAAACTTCATTCACCTTCAATCTGATACTACTTGTTGGTATTTAAGAGCTTTAATACAATAATAAATGTAGGAAAATTGACAAACAAATGAAAAATAAATCACTCAAACAACACACAAGATTTATGTGGTAAAACTATGACACTTTGTCAAGGAAACATCCACGAGGTAAGGTATCAGTATCTTTATTATTCAATATAGGCTTATAATCAAGCTTACCATCTAGATACATCTCTCAGGATTCATAGATATACATCTGTCTTGGAACTGTTACATAGTTATAAGAAATACCACCTGTTATACAAACTTCCACGAGTTTCATAAACTAACATCACCAAATATTTACATATGTAAATTTTAGTTTTTACATTTTCTTTTAATTGATTGTTGTCACATTTTAACATCTAATTGTTTTACATGTATGAAAACTTCTTGTAGAGTCAATGATACAAATAGGACAAGTAAATATCAGAATTGAAGAGTACCATTGAGGAGGAGACATGGAAGATGGACATCGGACCTTACAACCATGAAGAAGAAGTTAGAGGCCTTAATATCAATGTAGGAAATGAAGAGATAGAGTCTAATGGGAACAAAGAGAGAGTGGGTCCACTACATCTGGTAGAAACTATGAGGAGATTGAAGATCGAGGTGCAGAGTTGTAGAGATGATAATGAGAGGATGTTAAAATCCCAAGAGAAGAAAAATAAGTTGAACACTCAACTACTACAAAGTTTAAATTAGTTTTAGAGGAAAATGAAGAATGGATCAGGTTCAAGGTATGAGGAAGAAGGAATATTTCATTCAAGAAAAAAAAACATAGAAGATCCAGGAAATGAATAAGTGCTACCCGAAATCAAAGACATCACTACTCACCAACTCATTTAGCTAGGAAGCATTACACATATGAAGAATCAAATCATATTCCAAAAGTGTCCCTAGTCAAAAATCAAAGAAGAAGACATGAAAAAGACAATTTGTAAAGGGATCTTAGGAATATTAAGACAACAACCTTTGATGGTGAAAAAAAAATGGGAGAGAATGTTGAAGCTTGGTTTCTAGGGATAAGAAAGTACTTTTGTTTGCATGAATAATCATCCAATATAGAAGCCATACTTTCTATATACAATCTACAATGAAAATCTTCCATGTGGTGGGATAAACTAAATAAAGTTAAGCACATCAATGAGAGGATGATTTCTTGGAAGGATTTCAAGAAGTATTTCTAGCAGTACCTTTTTGAGAACTAATATGATAAGAAGATGTAGGATTTATTTGAACTCAAGTCGAGGAATATGAAAATGGAAGAATATAATAATAATTTTTTGGAGACTCTGAGGCATGTTGGTTATATTGAAGAGGAAAAGGTTAACATACCACATTTCTTAAGTGGACCACTAGCATTTTACAGAGAAAAAATCCAATTTGATGAGCCTAAGATTCTTGAAGAGATAAACATGAAGGATAAATACTTGCATGATTAGAACAAAGGCAGAGCATATTTTTGTAACGAACTGCCTCGTTCCGGCAACACTCTGATGCAGGTGCAATTTTTTTTTTTTTTTTTTTGTAGAAGTATCAACACACTTGACTCGACGTCGCCCCTTGACAAACAACAATATGCAACCACGATGTTCATCATAAGAATACTAAAGGCACACGATGAGTAACTGCAAACAATATACGACCATAGGCATAAGGTGCACAACGCAAACATTTAGCGACAAAAGTAAACTGACCACCCACCCGTCCTACCCTGCAAGGTTAGGACCTCCAAGACACATAATCAATGCTCAAGCCCAGGTTCCCATCGATTTTAACCATTTAAGGTCTCAGGGCTAGCGACTGTTCTGAGGAGCATGGAGGTGTCTACATCCCACCCGACACAACAGACCAAGCAACCAACTGATCACAATCAAGTACAACATAAATAAGAAGAACAATTGCGCCCCTTACGGAAGGCGCGTGACAAGGACTCTGACAACGAACACCCAAGTTCACAATATCTAAAGAAAAACCACCCAAAATGATAATGACCTTCCGAGATAAGAACACTCAATTAAACCCAAGGAGCTCACAAATCGATGCCATTTAGGATCATAAATTTTTAATGTTAATGCAATAAGTAACCTCCTAATTAGCCTCCTATTATCCATATTAAAAGGACAAAGTGACATTGTAATTTAAGTATAGGTTCCCAATGTCAATATACACTCACATTTAAAATAACATCATAATTAAGTTAACTTCATGATTTGGGAATTACCATATCACTTCATGTTCCAAAAATAACATCCTAATAGAAAGCTTCAAATAACATCACACCTAGAAATGGCGATACGTATTAAGACAATCTCTAAAATTGCAAAAAGGACAGAATTGATATGACAAATTAACAAATATAAATGACCATACTTGTAAGTAACAATAATTAACAGGGGTCCCAAAATAGAATTTACTTCATATTACCGATTAATGGTGCCATTAAACCTACAACGTTACTACCAAAAAGTAAGGCAATTGAACAACCCAATTGTAGCAATGATACCAAAATGCCTGTAAAGGAATAATAGCAATTCATTCAACGTTGTTGTTATAACAATTTAATAATTATCAATTAAATAACCGTTGTAAGCGCAGTCCCAATTAGAAAACGCACTGTAATTATTACATTGCATTAAAGTATGGCAGATTAGTAATGTTACCCTAATGCATGGCATTAAGGACTATCCAGAACGCAGACCCAATGGAATACACCCATGTATTGAAGCCCCTGATTTAGGAACGCAGACCCAATAATACGCAGACCCCACTGACTAAATTGAAATGTAACAGATTCGATTGCGTTCAGATTGCATCAGTTTGGTATGGCCATAAAAAAACGTAGAAACCCAATAATTGGATTGGAATGTAAAGAAATCGATTGGCACATAGATTGCCAGTTTGTATTGTCATTGAAAGACGCAACTGTAAACAAATCAAACGCAACTGTATACAAATTCAAAACGCAACTGTAATGGCCATTTAAAAATGCATAAACCCAATAATTGTCATTTAAAAACACAATTGTATGGCCATTTAAAAACGCATAAACCCAATAATTGGATTGGAATGTAAAGAATCGATTGGAACACAGATTGACAGATGGTATTGTCATTGAAAGATGCAACTGTAAACAAATCAAACACAACTGTATACAAATCAAAACGCAACTGTAATGGCCATTTAAAAATGCATAAACCCGTTAATTGGATTGGAATGTAAAGAATCGATTGACACACAGATTGCCAGATGGTATTGTCATTGAAAGACACAACTGTAAACAAATCAAACGCAAATGTATACAAATCAAAACGCAACTGTATGCAGCTGTAACCAAATGATAGTAAGTGCCCAATATACCAGTTTACAACCATGTCCCATAACAGAGTGCAAATGCCCATTATTCATGATCAAAATGACCAATGAAAAATCTCCAAGGATGGAAGGCTCACTGTAAAAATAAAATCGACCAACGGTGGAAAGCTCACTGTAATATATAAATTTGAGCATGGATGGAAACTCACTGTGTAATTTAAAATCGACCATTATCCCAACCAAAAACGCACTGCATCAAGTTGCAGCCCATGGAGATATCATTATCCAAGCAATAACAAAAGGCCCATAACAAAGCGAACGCCCATAGAGGAATCGCTTACAAGTATACCAAACGCCCAACAGAAATGGCTCACTGTGCATAGTAAAATACCAAATAAGGCTGCTCGCTGGGTAAAGAAGGATGCCCAAAATAACAGTGGCTAAAAACACCCAATACATAGTGGCAAAACGCCCCAACAAAAGAAAAGCGCAGCTCATTAACCTTTTAAAACGCAGACCAAACCCCCAAAAGCATTGCCAGAAGATGACGAAATGACAGAAGATAAATTGCATGCCAGGTTACATTGATTACCAGAAGATAACAATTTGCCAGAGGTAAAAATGAATTGATGGAGGTATTCCAGAGATAATTTTTTTTTTTTGTTCAGTAATCGTTAATAAGACGAATCGCCAGAAACAAATTAACACTAACCATTTATAAAACAAATTTGCCAGGAACAATATTTTCAGGAAGACATCAAAAACATTATAACACTAACCATTATAAATATATTCACCTTAATTAAAATCATACCGTTGCCCTCGCTCACTTTGGAAGATGTCCCGCGCTCCATTCCGCGTCTGCTCTCCTTGCCGCTCCCGCTCGTCGACCGCAGAAGGCTCACCGATACCTCCCAGCCAAATGCTAGGGGTACTCTGCTTCCCCCTTAGCCCCCCGAGCCGCAAAGGGGCCACACAAGAACCAGAGATAAGGCTAGCTTCTCAGCTCGCCTCCACGGCTAAGCTACCACTCCAACACAACTAAGATAAACCCAACTCCTCACAAGCAATCCCTCAAGCCAAAATTCGACAGCATAACGTTACGTTAATCGTTCATCCCCTCTTCCTTCTTTTCCCCTTCTTTTATAGAAATTTGAGACTCACCTACTTTCCTAAATCATTATTAATTAAATTTTTTTATGACAATCCTCTAAAATTCCCTGTCGTCCAAGTGTCACTCATCCATATGGTTCTCCAAAAATTAATTTCTTTTTAATAATTAAAAGACTCAATTTCCTCACTCCCCCAAAAATCGCTCCTTAAATTACTCCTAGGGTTCCTAGATCCCCTCTCATGCTTTTAATCACTTTCCTAAAATGAAGTTTCTGAATTTTAGTAACTCCTTAAATGCTGATTCCTTTTTTGATTTTTACCCTATGTCTCCTACTTTCCATTATTAAATTTCCTTTATTACAAGTTTCCTCATTTCTAATTTTTATTCCTCTCTTTTATTTTTTTATATTCATTAAAAAATTTTTTTGTTAAACCCAAAATGATAATTGCGCTTATTTGTCTTTTCAAAATGTTTTTAAAATCCTAAATTTTTATACCCCCCTCTCTTAGATAAATTTAATCTTCTTTAAAATTTAAAAATCCTTGGTTTCAGTTAATTTATCCCCCTCATTTCTTTACCCCCTTTACTTTTAAGAAGACTTTAATTAACACCTAGGAGGGTTTTAGTTTACGCCCTATGTTTATTTTTGTAGGATCTTTTCTTAGGTCTTGTCAAAATTTATCTTAGAGATGTTTTAATTTAGGTTTTGATTTAAACAGGGCGACAATTTAATTAGGGGAGGCGTTGTAAGAATTTATCAGGCGTTAAGGTCTCAGGGTCATCTAGGCTGTCTCATTATCATCCTCAATGCGACGTGCCCTTCAGGATGCACTACGTGCTCCAAGGGTGCCACTCGCCTCGTTTGCTTCTGTTGCGCGACATGCCCTTCAGGATGCACCACGTGCTCTAAGGGTGGTACTCGCTGGCTTTCATTTCTTTGCACAACGTGCCCTTCAGGATGCACCACGTGCTCCAAGGGTGCCACTCGCTGACTTGATGGATTGGTAGACTCTATAACCCCTGGAGTCAATACTCCGCTAGGTGAACTTGTGGGAGACTAAGGGCTCTAAGGAATAAGGCCCCCACCTTATTTCGCACCCCTTAGAATCATCGTGAGTGACTGTCGCAGTCTACCCTCGCGACATCGTGGATCCTCTCGAACTAGGTAATCGTTAACCTACAGTTCGAGCCATGGCGGGAGTGTTAGTAGGCTATGGCAGGGCTGTTGTCCACACCTCTCCCTCAATCTCTCTGGAACTCGTGTGTGGCCCCTTTACTCCATATGTGAGTCTAGTCGGCAAGTTATCGTCAGCCTGCATCATCAACCATCATGTCAGATCATGTCAACCACATATCATAAAATCAATAGCATATCATCAAAACAAAACAATATCACCGTAAATGAAACGACCAAAATAGCCCACTCCCTGACTCAATCCGGAGTCCAAGGGAGTTCCATCGATGCCTCTGCATCCTCAAGGTCTGAAACCCTGCACACTCAATGAAACTGATTCAGCAGCACCTGTCTACATCGAAGTAGTAAAAACATCATGTCATATAACTTAACGCATCATAATGAAGGAAAAAGTTTTATCATCATAAAAATCCAGATCACTTGTGAGCAAGTGTCCTCAAGAGCAAGTGTCCTCAAAGAATAAGTTTGGTAAGTGCGCCAGAGCGGGATGTTACATACACCCCCTCTTGGTCTAAACTTCGTCCCGAAGTTTCTCAGTATAAATTCCGAAATAAATGTACCATAATATCATAAATACCACAGTATCATAAGTCTATCCATCAAACAAAAATGGAAACTGCTGGCGCATATCATATGTGTCCTCCCAGGTCGTCGAGTGCGGACTATAACTGTCCCACTGGACCTTGACCTGATCTACCATTTGACATCGTAACTGTCGAACGCGTTGATCTAAAATGCGGACTGGCTCAGCCGTGAGCGCTCCCTCGTCCGATACCTGCAAGGAACTCATGTCAAACATGTGTGTAGGATCACTAACATAATGTCTCAAAACAGATACATGAAAAACATCGTGCATATGCCTCAAGGAATTAGGCAAGGCTAGTCGATAGGCCATGGGCTCCTTTCTCTCCACAATCTTGAAGGGTCCCACGAACCTAGGAGAGAGTTTAGCTCCCTTTCCAAACTTGATCGAACTCTTATGCGGTTTTACCCGCAAGAAGACTCGATCGTCGACCTCGTAACTATGGTTGACTTGGTGCGCATCGGCATAACTCTTCATCGTATGGTTTTCATCTACTCTTCCATTTATTGGATCTGCTTATTTTATCCTTTGTCGTATGGTTTTCATCTGCTCTTCCATTTCTTGGATCTGCTTATTTTATCCTTTGTCGTATGGTTTTCATCTACTCTTCCATTTCTTGGATCACTTCTGGTCCCACCAGGACCCTATCCTCAAGCTGATCCCAACTCAAGGGCGTCTGACATGGTTGCCCATAAAGAAACTCAAAAGGCGCCATCTTAATGGTGCTCTAGTAACTATTGTTGTAAGCGAACTCTACGAGAGGCAAGAATTCCTCCCAACGCTTTTGTTGGTCCATCACGTACATGCGCAACATGTCTTCCAAGGTTTGGTTCGTATGTTCTGTCTATCCATCAGTCTCTGGGTGATACGCAGTACTAAAATTAAGTTGGGTTCCCAAGGTCTCTTGGAAACTCATCCAAAATCGTCCAGTAAACACCGATCCTCGATCGGATATAATCTTCTTAGGCATGCCATGCAGCCTCACAATCTCACTGATGAAAACTCTCGCTATGTCCAGTGCCTAATATGTCGTACGCATAGGAATAAAGTGAGCACTCTTCATTAGAGTGTCTACCACCACAAAAATCGAGTCGTGTCTCCTTGCCGTCAGGGGAAATCCAACAATAAAATCCATCGAAATGACTTCCCATTTCGATTCCGGAATGGCATGTGGTTGAAGTAATCCTGCCGGGTGTCTATGTTCAGCCTTTACCTCCTGACACTCGAGACATCTAGCCACAAAGTTGACTATGTCGGCCTTCATTCCTTTCCAGAAGAACAAGGGCTTAAGGTCTGCCCTCATCTTCATGACTCCTGGGTGAGCCATGTAAACGGCTCTATGAGCCTCGCTCAGGATCAACATCCTCAACTCGTCGTTTGGTGGTACGTAAATCCAACCTCTAAACCTCAATAACCCATCGCTGTCAAAAGTAAATCCCTCATATCGTGGTACCATCATAGGGTTTTGTCCGAAAAAATCCTCGACTTCTTTGTACCAGTCATCGTCACGCTGTAAAGTGAGGATCTTCTCACGTAGATTCATTTGAAGAGGCAACACCAAAAATATGCGTGGCCTCTGACTCAAAGCATCTGCCACTCGGTTCACTGTTCCCTTTATGTAAGTAATCTCGAAGTTGTACTCGCTAAGCAATTCCGACCAACGCCGTTGTTGCGTGTTCAGGTCGCTTTGCGTAAAAATGTGTTGTAATCCACAATGATCAGTCTTTAATTCAAATTTTCGTCCAACAAGGTAGTGTCTCCATACCTTTAAGGCATAAACAATGGCTAATAACTCCAATTCATGCATCGTGTAGTTCTCCTCATGCCTTCTCAGTTTTCTCGAAATGTAAGCAATCACTCGTCCGTCTTGCATCAAGACCCCGCCTAACCCTTCTTTGGATGCGTCAATGCATACCAAGAAGTCTGCATCCATATCAGGGACCTTTAGTATTGGTGTTGTTGTCAACAACTCCTTAAGCCTCCTAAATGCTTCCGCGCATTTCTCTATCCACACAAACTTCTTGTTTTTCTTCTGCAATTCCGTAATCGGGCTTGCTATCCTTGAAAATCCTTCGACAAACCATAGATAGTATCCTGCTAAACCCATAAAACTACGCACTTCTGTGACATTCATCGGTGCAGGCCATTCCATAATAGCCTCAACCTTGGCTGGATCCATGACGATACCTTCGCTGGAGATGACATGCCCTAAGTAGTGAATCCTTGATTGATAAAAAGAGCATTTGGACAGCTTCCCAAATAATTTGTGTTTTCGTAAGCATTGTAGTACCAAGCGCAAGTGCTCGTCATGTTCCTCCGCCGTCCGAGAGTAGATCAGAATATCGTCAATGAATACTTGGACAAACTTTTCCAAGTACTTGTGGAACACCCCGTTCATCAAGCTCATAAATACCCCTGGGGCATTTTTCAGTCCAAAAGGTAAAACAGTAAACTCATAATGTCCAAATCTCATCTTAAAAGCGGTCTTAGGGACGTCATCCTCCTTGATCCGTAACTGGTGATACCCTGATCGCAAATCGATCTTGGAGAACACCGTCGCACCCTTCATCTGATCGAACAGATCGTCAATTCTTGGTAAGGGGTACTGATTCTTGATCGTAGCCTTGTTCAGTTGACAATAGTCAATGCAAAGCCTCCACGATCTGTCCTTCTTTCGAATGAAAATAATGGGTGCACCCCACGGTGACACACTAGGACGTATCAGTCCCAGGTCTAGCAACTCCTTCAGCTGCATTTTTAACTCTTGCAACTCTGGGGTCGACATCCGATAAGGTGTTCTTGTTATCAGTTCAGTCCCCAGTTTCAGGTCTATAGTAAACTCCAATTCTCTTTCTGGCGGCATCCCAGGCAACTCCTCTGGAAATACGTCCGCAAACTCCTTCACCACCGGAAGGTGTTCTAGACCTTCTGCTACTCCCTTTTTGTTGAGCGCAAGGATCGCATAAATCTTTCACCCCTTGCGCATACTCTTCCGTAATTGTAAGGAAGAGATGAACCTCAGGGATACTCCCTAGTTCCATCCTACTATCACACGTCTCTGTCCTTCATCATCGACTAAGCTCAACCATTTTTTCTTACAGTTGAGTATCGCCTCATGCGATTCCAACCAATCCAAGCCAATCACGACGTCATAAGATCCTAAGATCGTGACGTACAAGTTGACCCTCGTGACAAACTCTCCCAGGTTAAGGGCATAGCCCGTAACCTTTCCTCCGACCTTCTGTTTGGCTCCCAAAGCCATCTCCACGAAGCTAAAATCGTCCTGTTCAACTGCCTTTACCTTAATCCTTTTCAGCACTGCACCAGAAATAAAACTCTCAGTAGCACCTGGGTCTATCAAAATACTAAGGGTCTGGTCAGCGACCGTACCTGTCATCTCGAGCACAGTCGACTGGTGCTCTGCCTGGCGGTTATTCACCGCTGCATGAATCCGATGGGCCTTGCCCATATCTCCCACTGTAGTAGGTCCGATTGATTCGGATGCTCTGGTCCTCTCCATAGGAAAGTCACGCTGGTAGTGTGGCTCCCCACACGTCCAAAACCCCTTATTCGGCCCAGTAGTCCTGGTACCCGAAGTAGAAGGTGACGACCCACTGGCCTGGAAACCTGGTCTGTTCTGATGAACAGGCCTAAACTTCTGCTGCGGGCGACGCTATTGTTGCTGCTGTGGTCCTCGGTAAGGTGTCCGCTACTGAGGTGGTGGTCGTCGAGGTGTAGTGAACATGGATCCCCTCTGGAAGCCACGATATCCCGGTGTATGTCTCGCCGGTGTCTGATGCTGCGGTGTACCAGCGGAACCCTGCCCTACTGGTCTCGATGGATTCCTGGTCTGACCCCCACTGATAAGCTCCTCCTCTGCTATAAGGGCCTTTTGGACAGCGTCGTGCAAGGTTTGAGGCATCAGAATCCTAACCTTTGCACGCAGGCTGCCGTTAAGGCCAAACACAAACCTGTTGACCTTGAGCTTCTCAGTGTTCAGATGTGGAGCATACCAGAGAAACTCCATAAAACGTGCCTCGTACTCGGGCACTGTATGACCTCCCTGTCGTAATGCGTTGAACTCATTGAGCTGACGCTCAATGAATTCTTCTGAAAGATACCTCTCCCGGAACCGTTCCTTGAACAGTTCCCATGACACGTCTTCGACGGCCATGTTCAGCTACGGTAGGAGCGTCTTCCACCATAGAAGAGTGCTACCCTTTAGTTGAAAGACCTCCATGAAAACCTTCATGTTGGAGGTATAATCGTGAAGTGTGAAGCACATCGCCATATTCTCCAACCATGCCTCAGTGGATGCGCCGTACGGGGCACCAAAGAACTCGGGAAATTTCACCTTCTCCAGTTCACGGTGAATGCTACCAGTAACGGCCGGTGCGCATGGCAGAACCTCAGCAAGTGCTGGCGCCTTGGCCTCCTCTCTGTCCAATCTGCTGATCAATGCCTCGGACATGTGCTGGAAAGATCTCATCATCCCCACAACATCGGCAACTGCGATCTGCTCCTGTCCAAGGACCTGTTCGCCTCCCTGGGGGTTAGACCCCTCAAGCGTGGATGTTGTTGGAGGCGTCACGCCTCCTCCCCTAGCACCCCGTCGTCTGCCTCCGCGACGTCCTCTAACCATGATTACCTGCACACAATAATCAACTCGATCAGCGCCAGCATAATCAACATAATCATGTCAACGGAACCCGTAGCGAATCCCAAGTCGCGGGTTGAACCCGCTCTGATACCATATGTAACGAACTGCCTCGTTCCGACAACACTCTGATACAGGTGCAATTTTTTTTATTTTTATTTTATTTTTTGTGTTTAAGGTGTGTGCGCGCGTGTAGAAGTATCAACACACTTGACTCGACGTCGCCCCTTGACAACCAACAAGACACAACCATGATGTTCATCACAAGAAGACTAAAGGAACACGACAAGTAACTGCAAACAATATATGACTATAGGCATAAGGTGCACAACCCAAACATTTAGCGACAAAAGTAAACTGACCACCCGCCCATCCTACCCTGCAAGGTTAGGACCTCCAAGACACATAATCAACACTCAAGCCCAGGTTCCCATCGATTTTAACCATTTAAGGTCTCAGGGCTGGCGACTGTTCTGAGGATCATGGAGGTGTCTACATCCCACCCAACACAACAGACCAAGCAACCAACTGATCACAATCAAGTACAACATAAATAAGAAGAACAATTGCGCCCCTTACGGAAGGCACGTGACAAGGACTCTGACAACGAACACCCAAGTTAACAATATCTAAAGAACAACCACCCAAAATGATAATGACCTTCTGAGATAAGAACACTCAATTAAACCTGAGGAGCTCACAAATCGATGCCATTTAGGATCATAAATTTTTAATGTTAATGCAATAAGCAATCTCCTAATTAGCCTCCTATT
>CBVK0100306917.1:0-13641 GCA_900067695.1 Picea abies
GCACTTGCATAAACCAAGGATGCCTTTGTTTTAACAATGTGTATCATAACATTTCTATCTAATTAACTCACATAAGTGTGGAACTAGAATGTATATATAAAATCTTTGGCCTATCATGAATGCTTTTATAGTGAATACTATGTTTAATTTACTTACTAACTAATTTAGTCTATTTTAATTTACTTGCTAACTAGTTTAGTGGTTGTAACTTTTTTTTACTTCATTTTACATACATACTTTTATAACTACTCCTTTGAATTGGCGGGAGAAACATGCAATTTTGAAAGTTTTTTTTAACAAAAGAATGTTGTTATTTGTATTAAATCAAAGAAAGGGTTGTGACTATATTATCCAGTTTCTTAATACAAACAAAAAAAGATAACCCTATCCAAAAAACTTATAGAATGTTCAAAATATGTTGGTAATTACTTCATATCTACATTATTTTCAGAATTTTTATGTTATCGTTGACTATCTAATTTGTATAAATCCTTACAAAATGGATTAGAAAAATTATAGACTTGCAATACATCATAAAATTAATTTTTTTTGTTACCATGCCCAAAATGGGCAGTCTTGTTTCTTCCTACAACTAATGACAACATAGATGGATCTTGCTCTTCTGCCATGCTCAAAGTGTTGATCCATAATGTATTCTCCTATAGCTTTTGTTATTTTTTCTTGTCCAAAGGAACCTACAGAGATCACTCGTGAGGTAGAATGCCTTAAATCTGCAAACCCAAGATTTTGCTCCAACTTCAAATGCTTGGATCTCTTTTGCAATCATTTTACTACATCTTCTTAATCTTCTTGCTTCTCTCTATTGCTCTCTTCCCCCACATCCATAAGGATTATTCTAGTTAAGCATTTGTCATGAGCATTTGTTTTCTTTTAGTTTTCAATTCTTTTTCATAACTATGCTCTCAGACCCTTCTCCATGTCTCCATTCTCCCCATTGACTATGCCACAATCTCTTGACTATCATCACAAAGGTGCTCACACCATTTAATAGAATCACAAAGGTGATACTTGTTATTTTCTATTTTACTCGTTTAAAAGCATATAAGCTAAGTGTTAACCTGGAATTCTTTTATCCTATTGGAATGAGAAAAACAAGTAAACATGTTCAATATCTCATAAAAGCAATTGTTCAAGCTTTAAAAACTCTTACAAGGCCAACCCAAGATAGAGTAGTTACAAGTTGACTCAAATTTACCAAAAGAACAACCGATGAGGGACCTTTTAGATGAATCTCCACAAAGAAGTAGACTTTCAAATTGAAAGAAATTCCTTGAATTTTGTTGACAAGAAGACTCAAATATAACCAACAGAGTACCTAGGCTTGAATCTTGAGGTCAGAATGTAGCTTGTAGTCGGGACTAGAATTCCTTGTTCCTGAAACCAAACCTCCAAGTCTTCATAACATATTCCACTAAACCCTCACATGAAACACTTCTAAAACCAACCTTCCAAACTAGAACCAAACCTTCCAACCGAAAAATTAAATAAAAAAGAAAAAATGGTGAGTAGCAAACTTCTCCTCCAAATCCATAATGAAAACTTTGTTCCATTATAAGATGAGGAAAAATCCCACACTCTGCACCATCCCATCTTGCCAAGGCTAATAAATAATACTTCCCATGAGTGAGAATGAACAACATTACGGGTTACCCTTATGGTCCTTTGCAAATGCATGTTGTAATTGTGATGCCACTTGTCATAGATTGTTATAATGGTCATTTAATAAGAAGGGTGGATGATAAACTTAGGGGATGTTCTGAAGTACCTCACACCCCTCCACCCGTGCAACCTATTTTTCCACATACAACCAAGAGATAAAGAGCATGCCTTATTGGCCATTGCATCTACTAGTTGATTAAGTTGTCTTAGGACATGGAGAAAATTAACTTTCTTAAATCCTTCTGATAATTATTAGGTGCAACACAACAATCTATGGAGAGGAGGGTCTTTAGGGAGAGTTTTGGAGACCAAGAAACGTATGATCGTGATCGAATCTCTAACCACCATCATCTTTTTTATGCCATGATTATTCATTATCCAAACTCCTAACCAAAGAGTCAAATCTTTAGCCTGATTATTGGAGATTTTATCAATTCCCCGAGCATAAGTTGTTTCATGTTTTCCTTCATAATCAAAGATAACCCCCCCCTGCACCTACCAACCCTAGCAAACTTGAAATTTATTTCATCATTTCCTTTGAGCATTTATTGAATGCTCAATTCTTATAGTTGAAAAAATAGTTCATACTTATGATATCCTGAAATTATATTAATGAACTTATGAAGTTAGGGATGGAGATATTTATGGAGATGGTTGTACCAATTAGCTATATTGGAAATCTTGTTATGAGCACCTCAATACTATATTACGAGGCCTTATGTACTCTATTTATGTGTGAGAGTGATGTATCATTATTATACATTAATGAAATATGAGCTACTCATTTGAATTAGGATTCCCTTTAGGCATTGAGTGAATGCTCAACTTTTATAACTACTTCTTCCTATTAAGACTAGAAACAAGTAATTGTAAATTTTTTTTACTGAATATATTTGCATTAATTAATATTAAGATATGAGAAGGATTTACTTAATGTTTTATTAGCTCAACATTGTCTTTCTAATAGAATTTAGCTACAAGAGTTTATAATCAACAAGATGTATATAACAAATTTAGTATGGTTTACTAAGATGGATTTATTGTTTTTTTAATGTAAAATTTATAATTAATTAAAAAAATATTATAAAAATCTATCATTAAAATAATAAATCAATTTTTAAATAAGATAATTATAATTATAATATTTTTGAATGAGTTAATTTTAATTATAATATCTTTATAATTTTTATTAACTACATAAAATATAAAAAAAATAAACTTTTTTAAATTAGTTCAAAAATTATATATTAGTAAATACGAATCTTTGAAATTTAAAAAGATATATAAATCAAGTTTGCATCATTAAAAACAAATAATAGAATACATGCCACGAATAAAGTTTACGTCACAAAGAAGAAATTATGGAATAAAGTTGATGTTATAAACTTATCGTTTTAAAAGTAAAGGTAAACATATGAGAAAATGATGAGAAAAATGAAAAAGTATTAATTAATGATGGAAAGAGAAAAAAAAATTTAAAGATAAGGGTTAAATTTAATTTTAAGGTTATGGTTAAGCTATACATCAAAATATATCATATCTAGTGTAGATTTGAATTTGTAAATTTTTAAAAGAAAACACATGTTCTTAACTATTAAGCTCACTTAAAATGTATAGTTCTATTATAAGAAAGTTTATTAATGTTTGTAGTGGATTTGAACTTGTGACCTTTTAGGAGGAAACACATGTTCTTAACCATGAGACCCACTCAAAATAGATGTATTAATAATCAAAATTATTAATATTTAAAGGAAAAATTATTTTTTTTAACTGATTATAAAAAGAGGTTTTACAACATTAAGTGGAGGGACATGTCTTAAAGGAAACCATATCCTCATAGAGTATCATTAAAAGTTTTCAAACCAACCATAATTAGTTCTTTCTCAAGAGAGTAATCACGAAAAGATTTTAACTAGGTTAAATTCCTACATCTCTCCATGATAACAAAAAGCAGAAAAGAAAACATAAGCAAACTAGAAATCAAGCATTTGGAGAATGGGCATTCTCCTCCTCCACCACCTCCAGAATCAATTCGGTGTCAGTGTCTTCATCATGTGCAACCCTTGGCTATTGAGGGTCTGCATCAAGCACAATGGGATTGACATGAGTTCTTGTTGAAGAGGTAGAGTCCTCCCCCTCTTTCCCCTTTCTTGTATCCTCTGCCACCCATGAAACTGAAATCCAAATATTGAAAACTGTTTTACACATAACTTCAAATTTACCCTCAAAGATTATGATAGTATGGAGTATATCTTGTTTTTCTTCTTCTTTTTTTTCCAAGGCATGGCCTAATAATGTCTTCATTAACAATTAGGTTTCCATTATCCTAAAATACTTGGTATCTGGTGTTCAATAATAGATTGGGTCATCAACCCATCCCTCAACCTCTTCCATAATTCGAGCTTCAAAGGTCACTTGTGGTTTGGACTTAACCTTAGACTCAAAGCCTCCATTTCCTCCTTTGCTACAACTGAGCTTCTCTTCAAAGCATTGCTTACCCTCTCAAACATCTCTCTTCACTTTGGTTGAAAAATTCGGGGTCTTAGAAGTTGAGGCCTTGCCATGCCCCCCTTGACTTTGGTTTTCCTCGCATTCCTACCTCTACCAAAACCTTTACCCATCCTATTTCCATAAAACCAAAAAAAGACAAAGGATAGGTTGAATCGAAACAACACCACAAACAAAGACAAGGAAAACCCGAGAGTAAAGAGCCAAATTGGGATGGGCAATTCCCTCAATACCCTCCCAGTGTCGACTGAAACTCTCAACCTCTTCCTCCGGTTCAGAAATAGAGACCCCACCAAATTCTACAACATAGGCAAGACACTAAACACACAAAACAAAGACAAAGTGTATCACAGAGGGTTACATGTGCCCTGAAAAACCAAGTACCCTTTTGCACATCAGAGCTAGCTACCTTGATTGCACCATCTTATTCTCTGAAGCAACCACGAACCAAACTAAACCTTCAAACAAATCGAATCAAGTAATAGCATCATGCATCCCAAATTATCCATCATTCTGATATTTCCCCACCTTCCCTTAGCAGAAAATTATCACCCCTCTTCTCTTCTCTTCTCTTTTGTACTCCCTCCACTCAAGACACACTCTTTTGTACCCCTCCGCTCAAGACACATTGCTTGAGCATTAACCTGAAGGTCTACTCGTTATACCGCTTCCCTGCTCTATTGTTTAACATCATTTCAGTAAATGGATTAGAGAGGATCATACCCCTCTCTGTCACCTTCATCACCCTGGCATCATGTCTAAAACAGACTTCCATGTTCCTGCACTGATAGCCCTTTAATGCACGAGGAAGTGGTTGGCCCCACCCATAAACACCCCATCCGGGTAAAGGAAAAGTTCAAGTTGTTACATAAAATGCCACCCATAATCACCCCATCCGGGTAAAGGAAAAGTTCAAGTTGTTACATAAAATGATGTGTATTATAATCAAGATATTAGGTAGATATTTCACTTATTTGAATAAATTTAATTTGATTTTCAATGTTCAACAGCCATCGTGGATGCACCTGCACCCCACAGCAAGATTGACCCACAAAATGGGGTCTGTAAACCAAGAAAAAACAGAGGACCACTTTAAAGGTTATCCTTCTCTTCAATGACACTCTGGAAGAGTATATGATAACTAATAGCCATAGACTTAGGGATAGAACGGCAGATGATAATTAAGAGGCATAGAATGGTTGATGATAAGTAAGGAACAGAATTTCAGCTTCCCATAACAGTTCTCCACTGCGTCGACTGGGACGAAGCAATGGCTGCAGTGAAGCTTTACGGGCCTCTGGCCTCCACTGCCACATCCAGAGCTCTCGCATGCCTGCTGGAGAAGCAGGTAGAATACCAACTCATCCCCGTTGATCTCAAGAAAGGTGAACAAAAAAAGCCCCAGTTTCTGGCAATGCAGGTAACTACTCTTCTCTTTTCCTGATTCAGATTGTGCAATGGAGAAGGCTTTAATATCTCTATTTCTAATGTAAGGTTTTGATATCCACTACATTGATAAGGAATTTGTTCAAAGTTTTATTACTTCTCAAGGTTTAGTCCAGAAAGGGCTTTAATCAGAGTGTTGATAACTCTCTTACCTTATCACTGTGACAGTTTTAATACTCTGTTTGATACCTCTAGACACTAAATTGATGAGGAATTTGTTCAAATTTAGCCTGGGGAAGGATTTGATTACAGTGTTAATACCTCTCTTGGCTTAGCACTGTAGATTTGATTACAGTCTTAATACCTCTCTGGGCTTAGCACTGTGAAGGTTTTAGTACTTGTCATTGCTATTTTGATCAAAGTTTCATATTTCCCTACTCAGAAACTTTCAGGTTTTTGAACATTTCAGATTTTTGTACTTTTACGTGTATACGAAACAATATTAATGAAATGGATTTTCGTTTATGCAGCCCTTCGGGCAGGTACCTGTGCTCCAAGACGGCGCCCTTACTCTCTTTGGTTCGTATCGATACATATCCCATAATTACTCAAACTGCATCTAAAAACCTATGGCGATTTTTCAGAAATTCATCTTTCAGTTATTCATTTTTTGTTTTAGGGTTAATGCAGAATCGAGGGCCATCGTCCGGTACATCGCAGAGAAATACGCGGCACAGGGAACCATTGGGCTGTTAGGTAACAGTTTGGCAGAGAGAGCTGTGATTGAGCAGTGGATGGAGGTGGAAAGCCAGACGTACAATCCTCCCAGTTCGTTTCTGGTGTTTCAACTGGCATTCGCTCCGTTGTGGGGCATTCCTCAGAACCAGGCGGAAATTGTGAAGAACGAGAAGAAGTTCTCCAAAGTGTTGGACGTGTACGAGAAGAGATTGTCTGAGAGTAAGTATTTGGGTGGGGACGAATTCAGCATTGCAGATCTGTCGCATCTTCCGAATACTGAGTACATTGTGAAGGCTACGGGCAAGTCGGAGCTCATCACTTCTCGAAAGTATGTGAATGCGTGGTGGGAGGACATCTCTTCCCGAGACTCGTGGAAGAAAATACGCGAAATGAGTAAAGCAGGCAACAAGAAGTGAATGTATAAAATTCTGTCATTTGTGTGGTCTGTAATAAAACACATGTTGGTGCCAAGCTGAAAATAAACAGGCCAGTACTATTCTGCAACTTAACTGTTGGAACATTGTGTTTGAGCTTTCTGATTAACTAAATACACATTTCGATTATAATAATGAAGTTTATGATATTACTAGTTACTCTGAAGATTATGAAGCATCTGACACTGAAATCTATGAAGTACAGAGATATCCAAGGATCTTGGTTTATATTGTTATGGGAAAGACGGATATATGTTTTTTTAAATGTTATTATTATTTTGTTTTTTTTTTAACTATTCAAAAAAATATATTATATTATAATAGTTTTAGGCTAGCTGTTTTATGAAATGGTGTTCAAAATCCATTTTTGAATGCAGAAATTGATTCATGTTGAAAATTTTCCAGAAGATTAGGATTTTACAGAAATTATCACTTAAATCTATCAATTCCATAATTTCTTGTCGAATTTCTGGTAAATATTTTGGAAAAAAATCTTCATTTAGTAGAATCTTTAACCTAGAGCTAGAGCTGTGAATTAAATCTGATTAAAATTTCTACAAACAGTTTAGTTAATTTAATTTAAATTATTCATTAAGATGAATTTATCTTATTTGTATTATATTTTAATATTTAAAATGAGATTAATTTTTTTATTAATTAAAATAGATTTATGTTATTTTATATCAAATTTTTTATTAGTTAAAATATTTGTATATTTTGTTATTTATTTTATATTAAAAAAAAATCAACTTTTTTATTTTAACTTCAAATTTTATTTTTATTTTTTTTAATTCACTCAAAAATATATATTAGAATAACTAAATTTATGATAAAAGAATTAAATTTGATAATTTGATTCTAAAAGAGAATGTATCATTTAGTATTGTTTGTTAAATTCCACCAAACTTTTTTTTATTAAATAATCCTCTAATTTCATTAGATATTGATAAATACTTCCCAAAATTATTTTATTTAACCCCATCCTAATATATCTTTCCAATTAAAAAAACTTTATTTTTACTAGATATCCCCTATTTTTACCAAATACCTCTATAAATGTTATCCCCTAATCCCTACAATATATTGATTATTTTTTTCACATTCTAAAAAACCTCCTTTATGAATGAATATGATAAGATATTGGTCAACAAGGTAAGTCATCTGCCTTCACCCAACCTCCCTAAAGATGAATTTCAAGGCCTTCAACATTTAAATAACAATCTCAATATCATTATTCTAAATGTAGATAAAGGCAATGTCTCATTTGTCATGAACACGTTCGATTATGAATCCAAGCTTCTTGATCGTATTTCTTCTTCCTCTTATAAACCTCTCTCAAATAATCCTCTTAATGAAATTACCAACAAGATGACCAAATCCATGAATTCATTCTCTATAGATCCCATTACAAAAAAGTGTCTCCTGCCTCNNGAATTCATTCTCTATAGATCCCATTACAAAAAAGTGTCTCCTGCCTCATAACCCTCATATGCCTAAAATTTATGGACAACCAAAAATACATAAGGTATCTCCCTCCACAAGTGTCATTGGTGCCCCTACCTATTTCTTGGCAAAATTCTTATCAAGAAAGCTTCAACAATTCATTGGCCAAAGCCCCTCTTTTATAAAATATTCTTTTAACTTTATTCTCAAAAACAAGGATTTACAGCTTGATGACCAAGATCTATCTATTGGCAGTAGAATCCATGTCCCTAAGGCTCTTGACATCATTTATGAGTGTGTTGAGCTGAAACCTTGAACCTTATTAAAACCAGTCTCACCTTGACCTTCTTTAGTTTTAAAACTAAACTTTATGAACAAATAGAAGGAACTGCAATGGGATCTCCATTATCCTCAATAATCACTAACATCTTCATGGAGCATTTTGAAGTCTTAGCCCTTAATAGTTATTATCTTAAATCAAAATGTTGGTTTCGATTTGTTGATGACACCTTTGTCATCTAGCCCCATGGTCATTTTTCTCGTAGCTTGTTTTATGATCATCTTAATAGCTTATCCCCTCATATCCAATTTATAGTGGAAATTGAACAAGACAATTCTCTTCCATTTTTAGATGTTCATGTTACTTGTCAACCTTATGTCTCTCTTTCCCATCAAGCTTTTAGAAAAGAGGCTCACATCGACAGATACATCCATGCCAATTCTCATCACCACCCTTCTAAAAAACCTTCCATCTTAAAAACCCTCATTATGAAAACTATTTGAATCGTATCCCCTCGACACCTAAACAATGAACTCATCTTACTAATGAACCCTCACTTATATTTTCTATGAGCCTAACTACATCATGTCTGCTCTTCATTTTTTTCTCTTCCTCAAACTCTCTTCAGTTTTCATTATCCATTAACTCTTAATTAATTTCTTAATCTTCCTCATCCTTCATATTTCCATTTCCATTTTCATATTTCCATTTCCATTGTTGACTCCTAATTAATTTCTTAATCTTTCTCCTTAACATCCTCCCCTTTACCTATTAATTTGAAGTTTAATTTTTAAGATTTTTTATAATATTTGACTTTGATTCCTTTCCTTTTATAATCTTGAACTTTATTATTTTATTTCCTTCTAATATGTTTGAACTTTACTATTTTATTTCCTTCTAATATGTTTGCTTTTGTTTGATTTGATTTTCATATTTTAATACTTCTATCTGTGCCTTTAATTATACGTAATTATTATAAACTCCTATTGCTCTCCCCGAGTTTACTCTTCTCTTCTTTACTTTATCTCTTTAGGTAAGGATTTACCATAGGTTTTATTTTTTTTATTATAAACTCCTATTGCTCTCCCCGAGTTTACTCTTCTCTTCTTTACTTTATCTCTTTAGGTAAGGATTTACCATAGGTTTTATTTTAATTAATAATTTTGGTTATGTTAATTTTTATTATTTTAGTTTTACTTTTTAATTAATCTTGTTAAATAATTTTGACTATTTCTCCCTTAAAAATATCATTTTTTTTTCAATAATAACTTTTTATTTCTATTTTTAAAATTCTAAGTGATGTTATTCTATTTTCTATATAATTTTTTGATGTTGTGTTTTCTTTTCATAATAGTAAAGTGGTGTTTTCTTTTCATAATGGTAAAGTGTCCACATTAAATGTTGGATACATTTAAAATATGACACTATTATTTTTTAACTCTGCATTTTTGAATCAAACATGAGCTAGAAAACACCTACCAAATCCTTCATTTAACATACCAAAATTTAAATATGCATAATATTTTTGCATTTATATTTGTTTGATATATATTAAGGAGAAAAAACAAATACTTCATTTAACATATAGATATTTAAACATCTATGTTATTCTTTCATTTATATTTTTGTTTGATATCTAATAAAATTTCATATATAAGATTCTCAAAGAAATAATTAATTTAAAGTGTAAGGTAACTTCATTTAAACCAAAAACAGGGTGATGAACAATTTTTTGTTGAAAACTTAATTCCATAAATTATTACCTTGTGTTTTTTCTTGTTGGAAAATAAATTACAACACACAATAAAATATATTAGCTTGAAATAAACGAAACGAAGGAAGCAAATAGGAAACCATTTACACATACACAACAAATTTTCCCCTTCAAATCAGTTCTTCATTCAAATAAATTCCAATCTTACAAGGGGCTCCCACATTGGGAAAACATCTCACTGAGAATAGAAACAGAAACCTACAACAAAACTCCTGCAACCCAACAACTATATCACTATTGTACTACCCCCATACTACGTCTGATGCAATCTATATGTGCCTTGTACAACGCATATGTATGTGCCCCCAACACTCGCCCTACATGTGTGTACACACTTTGCTATACTAGTCTGGCATGTATATATGCACCCTTCGGCACTAGTCCGACACATATGTATGTGCATGTGTCTTATGTATTTTGCGCACATCGCTGCTCTAATTCTGTACAGCCCAATCTGCAGTTGCACCTGCTACTACTCCATTGCCCAGATCTATCCTTGCTACCATATATGTCTGATGTTGCTTCTTCCTCCTTTGGATTGATCAGATCTCTAGGTGAAAGATCTTCTTCACCCTTGCTAAACTCTCCTTGAGAAAAAGTCATTTACTCTCTATCTATCGGTCACTAACTCCAATAGATCTCTCCAAAATGTGTCTCTCCCCTTCACCTAACATTGTTTTTATAATCTTGATTTATGCCCTAACCCTAATTTCCAAAGTGATCAACAGTTGAGATTAGATCTCACCTCACTTGAGATCAATGGCTAGGATTAATTTAATTCACTGATATTAATCACTTTAGCATTTCATTAAATTAAACTCAATTAATTAATGAAAGCACTTTATTTTAATAATTTCTTTAATTAAAGTAAATTACTAAGGTAGAAGGCTTTGGACGACTTTCGTACATCTAGACACTTAGAGTTGTGTGGAAGTACATGTCTGATGCTACAAATATCAATACTTCCTCTTAGCGAGGAAGGTACGTTTTCCACCTAGAACTAATTGTCCCTTTGATCTTGGCAGAATATCCTATGCATCATCTAGAGCCATAGCATCCTGATAAACTTGATGATTTGTTGCCTCTTCAATGTTGTTACTTATTAGTACCATGAAGTTTGGAAACTTCTTCAAAGACCTACTCTCTCTGATAGTGCTCCTAGGAGCTTCAACATGCTCTTAAGCATCCTTCAATGTCTACTCAAACCACCTGGGTCTTCTAACAGAATTGGAAGGTGATAAAACCTCCTCCCCACCTGAAGGTTGACTCCCCAAATTGGAAGCCTCAAAACATTGTTCTCCCTTTGGAGTGTTGGGTATGTGTTATATTCTTTGCATGTGTGTGGGGGTTGCATCGGATTTGAGGACAGGATTTGACGATCCCACCACCTTACGCTCATTGTGAATGTGTGCATTGAGAACTTTTGTGTGGGGGGGTCGAGGGGGGAGGGAGGATTCTCCAGCCCCCCCTTCCCAACTTAGGAGAATCCTTTGACTCTGGGCGTTATCCCAGAGCTGACAGGGTTCAAGCAAGCGCCCCAAAAATATGTTTTTTGAGCGGTTTTTTCTATTTTAGCATTTTTTTGTTATTTTTAGTGGTTTTCTAAATTAATCCTAGATTAAGGAATTATGGTTTTGGTAGTTGTGGAATACCTAAAATATTGTATATATTGTATTTTGAATGGTGAAATTAATACAATGAAGAGTTGAGAGGTGTTGCACCAAGGAAGGTTGGTTTTCTCTCGACAATGAAGAGTTGAGAGGTGTTGCACCAAGGAAGGTTGGTTTTCTCTCGCTTAAGGGTTTCCAGAGTAAATCTATGTGTACTATGTGTATGAGCCATTTATTAATTGGTGTTTTTATTAAGAATATGTATGCATTGATTTACTTCACATGTTTAAAACTTACATGTGGTATCAGAGTGAGTTTTTTGGATTCAAGGAGACGCCTTTGTTGTTGAGGGTTTGACTTGGTCTTGATAGATCAAGTTTATCTTGGGTCTATGGTAAACCTGGGTTTAGTGGGAGATTTGCAATGGTAATTTGTGTGTTGAAAGAAAATGGAAAGCAGTTCTAGAATCGATATTGAGAAGTTTAACATTCAAAACTTTGAGCTATGGAATCTCAAGATGGAGGACCTTCTTGTAAACACAGAACAATGGATCATTGTCAATTCTAGTACATAAGATACTAGTACTCAATCTATTGGTATGTCGAAATAATATTGGGAGAAGTTGGATAGAAAAGCAAGGAGTATGATTCGACTCTGCCTGGGAGTTTTGGTGTTACTGAATCTGTCAAGAGAATCTACAGCCAAGGAATTATGGGAAAAGTTGGGGAATTTTTATTAGTCGAAGTCCCCGGTAAACAAGTTGTTTCTTTGATACAAGTTGTATCATCTTAGGATGGAAGATGGATATTATGTGACAGAGCATCTAAATTCCTTCAATACTCTAGTAAGTCAACTTGTCTTTATTAATATTACTATTGCGGAAGAAGATAAGTGTATAACTTTGTTATGTTCTTTTCCAGACTCCTATAATATTATGGTTGTACAATTGGTAGTACCACTCAATCTGCATTGAAGTATGAGGATGTAGTTGCATCCTCGTTATCAGAAGAGATGAGGCGGAAAATCATGGATAGTCATAGCAAAGATAATTTATTTGTAAGAGGTCGTCCCCAAGATAGGAATAAAAATAAATCTTTGAGGGGGAGATATAAATCTAAATGTAGATCTAAATCCCCAGGAAAATATTTGAGGAAATGCTAGAAATGTGGTAAAGTGGGGCATTGTAAGAAATATTGCAGGTCTAAGAATGTTGATAAATAAAAGGTATATGATGATGCCTCTTCCACAAAGGCGAAAACCTCCACAGAAGAATGAGGTGATTTTTACCTAGAATCTATAGGTACACATGCAGATCGTGATGTATGGTTCATCGAGTCAAATGCATCATTTAATATGACTTCTCACAGGGAGTGGTTCTATGAATATGAAAAGTATGATGGTGGTGATGTCTTCCTAGGAGATGACTCATTAGCCAAAATCATGGGACGTGGAAGATTTAAGTTGATGGAAGGATTAGAACTCTCCCTGAAGTTTTGTGCATTCCATATCTAGCTAGTAGTCTAATATTTGTAAGAAAATTGGATGATGTAGGTGTGGATACTTTATTGGGAAAGGGAACTTACAAGATGGCATGATGAGAAATGGTGTTGATGAGGGTAGTTCAGTGTGGAACTCTGTACAGGTTATTGGGAAGCGCTTATAATGATGGTTGTAATAGTTCTATTGTCCCTAAGAAGAGAAATAAATAAGATAGGATCCATATTATCCCTGGAAAAAAGACCATGATGTGGCATCAAATACTGGGACATATTGGAGAAAAGGGCCTTC
>CBVK0100306919.1:2027-13637 GCA_900067695.1 Picea abies
CCAGACTTTGTGAAGAATATCGCGTTCTATGCTCTCATGAATAGTGTAAGCTCTGGCTGTTCTTCTTTGGATCAGGTTTCTCTCCAGACTATGTGAAGAGGCTTACTGCTGAAGCTCTGATACCATGATAAAATGTGAAGCAAAGAATACAGAGAAAGAGTAGAGAAGAAATAGAATTCAATATATTAGGAATGCAAGTAAAAGAGTACAAATGAAAGGAGTATGAGAGTACATCTAAGAAAAGGGAAAATATCTGAGCTGAATAGGCTCAAGAAAATCAAGAAATGATAGTACACCTGGCCAGGACAGTTGGCAGTGTACAGTTAGACTGTCGAGGTTACATTATATTTAACACACTATTAAGAAAACCCATAGTATTTATTGATTATGCCCTAGTTATGATTGATCTGTTGATATTGGGATTGTTGTATGTAACATGATATGGTTTGTCTACTATTAGGGTTTATAGGATTCCCTAAGAATATTAGTACAACCACCAATTTAAGACACCAAAATTTTAAACATTGAAATATTCCAGGTGTCTCTTAAAACTGTCGGTATGTCATGGTTTTTTCAAACATTCCATTTCCCAGTGGGCTGTTCTTATTTTTTGAAGCCAGTGTCTACTATAATTTATATTTTCCAGCAAATTGAGTACTGGAAACAAATTAGCTTGAAGCAGTTAGCATAGATTTTACTGGGTGTATATTTGTGTCAATATTAAGAAGTTGAATGAAAAAAATGAGGATTTTTTTAAACATTATGCCATATCAATATAACAAGAGTGGTAGTCCCAAGGGTTAGTTCAAGTGGTTCTGAGCAAAAAGTGAAGCTATTACAGCTGATGAGGTCACTGGTTCAAATATCTTGTTCCCATTGGGATTAGGCCTACAACTGACATCAAGGTCGACAGTTTACCCTGTTTACCATCCACAAAGTGGGGAATATAACCAGAGTGGTTAAAGTAATATCCATTGCAATCAGTAATCATATACTTATATAATGGGGATCAAGATAGAAAATTTACCCAGTTTACCATCCATGAAGTGAGGAATATAACCAGAGTGGTTAAAGTAATATCCATTGCAATTAGTAATCATATACTTATTTAATGGGGACTTGCATTTTATGTTATTCTTTCCCCTCCCATTTCCCTTCTTGCAGGAAACTTTTTGAGCTTCAATGTCCAACATACAATATGATAAATTATATATGAGATGTCCTAAATGAACTAGCATGTGAGAAAGCATAAGTATACAAATTGTATGGTAGAAGGAACTAGATGCTACATAATATTCAATCTGTAGTGGATTGGTTTCTCTAACACTGGATCCAACATGATAGACATCTTCCCGGTAAATCCCAAATTAGTCGTCTTTTGCTCAATTTAGAGTGAGTGTCGTAGGGTTTGATGTGCATTGTTGCAAATCAGAATTGAATCCTTGAAGTTTCATTTTGTGGGATTTCCAAGCAAATATCGATGCCTTAGAGATAAAAAATAGAGGTCAGAGCATAAGATTTGTGTTGTCCTTTGTAAATATATTACTAATGCAATGTCTAATAATAAATTACTCAAGGGAAATACAAATTCCATCATCCAACATTTGTTTTATTGGTGCAAAACCTAACATGTGCATTGCAACTGCTAGACAATGTGAAACCTTAACACCAACCTTTGAAAAAAAATCTATCTCTTTATATTTGATCCAAATGTAATGGGATGCTAGTAGGTTTTCTCCCGAAAACCCTATTTTTCCCGGTAAGTAACAGTCCCATGTTTCACTTCTCTTGTGCTAACTACATATTCATTCTCGTAAAGAAATTCTACAACATGCATGTGAATGCCTGTGTTGAATCTCTTTTGTTAGAAACAAAATGTCGTTGGTTTCATTCAGAATTTTTCTTAATCCAAGCACATATTAATACTTATTAATAATTTTTCTTAATCCAAACCAGTTCTAACGCACCCATCAACATTGCCATGCATATTCTTGTACAATCTCTCTTGAATTTGAATGGAAGATTTTTGTAGTCTTTTTTTCCAATGATGCTAGTAAACCCTCATTAGCATCCATGGATGATTGTGCCAAATAACCATTGAATATTCATTGAAATTATTATTGAGAGGTGCATTGAGAGGAAGGAACTTACCTATGGTGATCTTACTTGTAACTCCGTGTTGGCACGTGATCGAGATCAAGGTTCTTGGAGGTTACCAACAAAGGTATTGTTGTAGTCTAACAACTTTGGCATATTCAACCTTCCACAAGGGAAGGAGGTCTCACCCGAAGGGAGACCGAGACTTAAGTGGTGAAGATAGTCAAAGAGGATGCATCATTGGCTTCGGCACAACCATAAATGAATCCATACATCGATATGCAATAAGACATGCATAAACAATAATTAAATGCTAAGTATACATGATAGAAGTAGTTGTGCAATAGGGAACTAGAGATTCATGTACATTCTAAGAAAATTTTAAAGTCTGAATGATCTTATTCTATATTATCATCATCCCAACATACTTTACAACCAACACATTTCTCACATAATAGCTTACGCAACCAAATCTATCCTCAGATTCCCATTTTAGATTCTTGGGCTCTACACAAGCACAGTGCCATTAAAAAACCCTTACAATAGCCTTGACAGATAGAATCTATCATAATAATAGTACTGGCGAAAACTGTAAAAATCCTCATTTGAGTGATAACAACAATAACAATGATGACGAAAAACCCTTTCCCATTACATAACTCTAAATTTATATTATTCCCTTGATGACTTCATGGCTTCTTGATTCCACTGTGTTTTTAATCCTTCTCCTTGCATGTGCTCGATCTTCTTTTGATTTTCCATTGCTCGTCTAGCTGGCACATGGTCCTTTTGGTGGTTTTCACTACCGAGATCTTTCGGTTAGCTTTCCACCGCTTTTGATATTTTTTTTCCATACTGTGTCTTCTCGCAAAAATTTGGTATTTCCACAAAAACAGAGGGCCCAAAATGACCTGACCACAACCTTTGAAATGTCCCGAGTCAACCTTATGTTTCTTTCTCCTAACCTTTTACAAATAGAGGGCCCAACTCTGACATAATGGTGAGATCCTACTCGTGGAAACTGTCATAGTTCTTGACGTGGTATTTCCATTTCCTCACCAAAATTGAGGCTCCAACAACAAATACTTGAGTGGTAGTCACATTGGGATCCTTCATCTTTGTAGATAATAGATTAATACATTTTATGTCAGCAATGGAATCAAGTTGCTACATATGGACATATTCATTCTGCACTATAGGACAAAAGTTCCAAAGCTCTTTCTTTGTGGCCCTTGTAGACTCATCCATTGCATTCAACTCTTCATCTTCGACCTGGATCTTTGCAAGATTGGTGGCTTGCTCCATAGAGTCAGTAAGGGCGTGGGCTTCCATGTGCATCTTTGTTGAGTTGGGCATGCAATTCTTCGATTGGTTGACTACATAATTTTAGTAAGTTGACCCAGTTGTTAACCATGTCAAAGAGTTAGGGACATTCCTCGTCATGGTGATGAAGAGAGAACCTAACCTGATTTCCCTCCACAAATTCCTATGTAAGATTCTACATCATCTCTTTGGGCTACCCCTTTTCTTTCAATTTGATCATGGAAAACTCTTGTTACAAGGTGCCAGTCTTCACTATCAATTGTAACCAAGAATTAGTAATGAGATCAATTTGTTGTGGAGGCACAGCTGAAGCGATATCTTCGGGTAAATCAGGAGCACCCTATCTGAAGGTAGGCCATACATGAATTTTTTTTTCTAACATACTCACAAATGTGGACTCATCCTACACACATAAACCATTCTCATATTCTGTAGCTAAGGTGGCTATAGATACAACCTCTTGTAGTTGTGTTTGTTGTGTGAGCTCATCATTTGTGTGTTCAACTATAGTGATCCTATGTTATGTTACAATATATTGGTGGAGACCTGAATAATATGAAAAATTTGTGGCATAGCCAAAGTTTAAAGATTTCCACTGGTAAGAAAGGGATCCAAAGGCCACTAGTGGCAAGTAGATGGTTGTTGGCAATAGAAAATCTTGATATACTTGGGGTGTCAGTGTTGTCCAAACTGGGTGAAGGAGCTATGAATCTATGTGCAAGTGGGTATTGGACCTCCTGCAAAAGAATTGCAAGTACACATGTCTACTCTAGGAATAAATCTAGGATAGGTCGGCACTATTGTGAGTCATACAACATGGGTGAAATATGTTCCTTGATCGAGATCATGTGATGAACTGATTGGGTGTCATCTTGGGTATCCAGCTGGTCTTGTGAAGGATCCTGGTCCATCAAAACTTGTGTCTCTTTCCCTGTCTCTGGATTTGAATGGAGAGTAGTTTCGGGTTGTTTGTTCAGAGGCACTTCAACCTACAGAACCTGGGGAAAGGTGGATGGTATTGGAATGGTGGTGCTAGAAGTTGTAGTAGAAGGGTTGATAGACTCTGGAAAGGTTGTGTCAACATGGGTGTGAGAAGGGGATGCACAATTTGAGTAATTAAAAGCATAAGCGAAAAAATGGAGCAGGGATATCAAGGTGAACGAGAAATTAATGGCCACACCCATGATCATCTGGAAATATTGACATATGTGATGCTTTAAATAAATATGAGTAGTAATTATGGGATGACAAGAAAAAAGGTATGAATCAACAATTAACTAAAAATGTGATAGCGACAGGGAACAATTTCGAACTTGAAAGCCACTAAATGTGTGAGGATTTGATTTCAACTACGATTTGGACTTCCCCAACCACAAAGGTGATATTCAGGCTAGATAAATTTACAATGACAACTAAACTCTAGAAAAATGAAAAGGAGACACATCACCCTTTTAATAATAGAAAAGGAAAATGGAAAAAAAACTGGAAATCCTACCTATTAGTCTCACTCCTGATGATAGGAGTATGGTGAAACTTCACTTACTCAATGGAAAATTAGGGATTCATGCGTGTTCCATTCACCCATATTGGATGAAGAATACCATCGAGTCATATGAGCCTCACAGCTCTAGAGTCGCTTATTTCCACAATTATAAAGGGTCCAAGCCAGTGCATCTATAGTTTCCCTAGATTCTTTTGGTACTTACTATCATATAACAACACTTGGTTACCTTACACAAACTTCTTGGTTTTAATTTGGTTGTCATGCTAAGATTTATATCTGGACTTTTCCACAGTTTGATTAAAATATACTAAGAAGTGGACTTCCTCGAGTTCCATCAATTTTGCAACCCCTTCTGCAACTGATTCATCATCTTTCATCTGTGTCACTTGCACAATGTACAAACTTGGAGTGATGAACTTGGCAGGAACAACTATTTCTCTACCATAAACCATTTGGAATGGAGTATACTTATGCAATCTATTTGTAGTGTTTCTATAATCCCATAATACAGTTGGAACTTTCTCATCCTCATCATATCGACTTGTGCAACATACTTTAATCAAGCCTCTCTCCAAGATATTTTTGAATTTTTCCACTATTCCATTAGCTTGTAGATGGTACAGACTACTATCATGATGTTGAATAAAAAAATATCTTGTGAGGGTCACGATAATATCACTGACAAAGTGGTCCCTTGGATTATTGGCCAAACTCTAAGGACAACCAAACCTAGTAATGATGTTCTAAAAAATAAACAGTGTGATTGTATCAATAGAGAAATCCTGAATAACTTCTGCTTCATCCCAAAGAGTCAAGTGATTGATTGCAGTAATGCATCTTTCCTTTGAATGCTTTGCAAAGGGGTTAATCGTATTGATGAAATCAACAACCCACTTTTCAAAGGATTGCAGTGCTCAGAGAGTGTGTAAGGGTAAATCATCGTGGTGTGATGGATTACCCAATTTTTGATAGACATCACATGCCCTAGAATAATCTTTGGCATCCTTGAACACTATTGGCCACCATAATCCTTCTTGTAATATCTTCCTAGAAGTTTCCTTTCTGCCTATGTGTCCTCCCACAACTCCATTGTGATACTCCAACAAAATATCAGGTCTTTCATGGTCAAGCACATAACATCTTAATATGTTATCCAATCCTAATTTGTACAAGTGTCCTGCAATTAGTTGACATTTCACTGGATGAAATGATAGGTGTGTCTATTGAGTTGTAGAATAACCTTTAGGGAAGGCACCCATGCTCATAAATAAGTAAATGTCAAACAATTAATTAGGAATAGCTTCAACTTTGAAAATATCTACATCTAGGAGATGATCATATACAACTCCACCACTCTCTCCTGAATCTAGTCTAGACAAATGGTATATATCCACATTTAATTTTCTTGGCTTGGCAGTGACCTCAAAAGAAAATTCCTAAAACAAAAACAACCATCTGCAAATTTTTCCTTCTAACACAAGATTATTAACCAGATACTTCAAAGAAAAGTGATCAGTAAATAATTTAAAGTGACTTCCTAGAAAATAATGTCTAAAATTTTGCAAATCATAAACTATTACCAAACCTTCCCTTTTAGTTGTAGTGTAGATGCGCTTAGTCTAGGAAAGATTCCTGTTGGAAAAGTAGATGGGGTGACCTAGGTTTCCTACACCAGGTTGCACAAGGATAGCCCCCAAATCAATGTCAGAAGCATCAATGTGCACATGGAATTCCACTTGCCAATTAGGATAAAGAAGGATAGGAGTAGTACTTCACTTTTCTTTGAGAGTATCAAAGGCTCGATCACATTCTGGCTTCCAACTAAAAGCCTCTGATTTCTTTAACAATTTTTCCAATGAGGTGGCTATGCTTGTGTAGTTTATAATAAACTTGTGATAGTAGCCTCTATAACCCAACACTGACCACAATTATTTAGTAGATGTAGGAGGAGGCATATTCAGTATCACAACAATGTCTATAGGATCCACCAACACTCCTTCCCTACATACTTTATGTCCAAGGAGACTCCCAAATGGTACAAAAACACATAAACTTTTTTAGGTTGAGGGAAATATATAGTTTTTTGCAGCGATCAAACATAAACCATAATAGACTAATGTGCTCCTTTAATAGAATGTACACAATTCAATCATCCATATATACCTCGAGAAACTTATGAACAAAATCACAGAATGATGCAATCACTATCTGAGAGAACATTGTTGGGGCGTTCTTGAGCCCTAAGGGCATAAAATTATAGGAAAATGATCCTAATTTGGTAATGAAAGTAGTCTTTATATTGGTTTCTTATACAATTCTGAACTCATGATACCCAAAAAAAAGCATATGTAAAAGAATAGGCTTCATTCCCCGCAACTTGATTCAGGACCTCCTCACTGAAGGGGGTAGGAAAAGGGTCATGTACACAAGATGAGTTTAAAATCCTATAATCCACACAAACTCTGATATCTTCAGTACCCTTCTTTCTCTAGATTACAATAGGACTGATCCACTCAACCTCATCTACTGGAAACATTAGCCCAACTGCTAGCATTCTATCAATCTCATTCTTCACCTTCCTTTTTATTCTGGGATTCAGGTGGTAGGGCCTAAGTTTCTCTAGGCCTTCAGGATCTTCTAGGTATTTATCAACCTTACTAAATTCCATGGGTATCCGTATAGGGTATGGATAAAGGATATGATGAAGTACATATTCATGTTCATGACAAATTGTAGGTAGATGTGTGGACTCGAAGTCATCAGTAAATAACATTTTATTAAGTCGTTGCATCACTAGGGTGATTTCAGGAGACTTAAATGAAAAATGAGAAATCATGGTAGAACTGGCTTTGAAGTAATTTCCAGCAGGCAGTTTTCCTTCCCGTCTCCTCATTCACATACCAAGCATTTGAAATTTGTCCCAAAGAATGAATAAATTGATGCACCCAAAATTTAGAAGGCAGTTGCGTAGCTTTCCATACCTCAATACAATTCACAACATGCTACTTTGGATCAACAAACCCATCATACCATTTTAGAGTTAACATTTAATGCTTCAACTTAGGATCCTTACTCTCTTGGTTGATCTGTGACGGAAGGATAAAGTGATACCTAATGGTGAGTTTGACCTCATCCAAAGAAGTTAGAGCTACCTTAAGAGTGGCCCACTACCTAGCTAGAGACGATTTTAATGAAATATCAATTATTGGAATTATTTTCTCTACCACAACCTTATCCTCTAGTTCAATGAGAAAGTTGCGTAAATGAGAAGTGCCATCATAAACAATGTGTTCTCTAATCTATGTCCCAATCCATCTAGTTTATCTGATAGTTTCATAATTCCTTGAGAAATTTTCATAACTTCCTTGTTTCCAATTATCAAAAGCTACCTTTGAATCTTCACTTGCAGAATGAATGCGCTACCAACTTATTGATCCATATATAGTGTGGTTAATGTAGTCTAATCATTTTAGCATAGTTAGAATGTATAGTTGATCTAGGACATCTTGTTCCATATTCTCATTTTTTGGATTAGTATATCAAGGACCTTGGTATGGATTTATAGGCTAGGTTACTTTCATGCCATCTTCTTTAAAGGTCATAATTTTTCTTAAGATCTATGAAAACGTAATTCTCGTAGGCCTAGTCAATTCACAATAGTTCTAGGTATATATACCCCCCCCCCCCCCCACAATTATTTTTATGACCTCAAAGTATGCCATTGTTTTAACACCAACCAAATCCACTTTAATGTTTTGCAGCCTCCCAACTGGATATATCTATGAAAACGTAATTCTCGTAGGCCTAGTCAATTCACAATAGTTCTAGGTATATATACCCCCCCCCCCCCCCACAATTATTTTTATGACCTCAAAGTATGCCATTGTTTTAACACCAACCAAATCCACTTTAATGTTTTGCAGCCTCCCAACTGGATATATGTAGTATTGATTCACCATCCGCAATTGAATAGGTGATATAAGGAGCTTTGTCTTACCCATTTCTTCCCAAGTCTTCTTTGGCAGTATGTTGATGTCAAAGCCCAAATCTAACATAACATGCCTAAAATCATAGTCATCGATGTAGGTGTCGAGTCTAAATTATCTTCCAAATATCCACTTCCTCCTATGTACCCTACTTGTATTCCTCTCTGGAATATTATCACCAATCAACTCTTCCAGGATCTCTTCAGCCCCTAAAATCACTTTGAATTTGTTTTGAAACTTCTTAATGAGTTTTTCATCGTCCAAAATGTTGGAAAATAGTCAGAACCACAAATAAATATCCTTTTGTGATATCCTTGGGGTTTCCTTCTGTGCAACCATATTTTTCACAACTCTTAGTCAAATATCAAAACTTGGTTCTCCAGCTATCAACATTGTAGGATTAGACATTTTCCTAAAAATTACCACTGCATTCTTGAAAAGTTACTTCTTCCTTACAGGAATGTACTTAGCATCCTTAGGTGTCTCCTTCTGAATATTACTTTGATTAACATTATCACCATCAATTCCAATATTTGTTCCTCCTGTAGTAATAGTGTTAAAATTGGGCTCCAACCATAAGGTTGGGTTCATAATTTATCAAGTTAGCTCCTCTTTTCCTTACATGATCTTCCCATTTGGTGATCAAATAAAGGAAATATTCAGTGGAATGAGTGTTATTTATGCAATGTGAACACTAAGGTATTCTCATAAGTGGACAATATCTTGCGATATTCCCTTGTTCATCACATTTGTAACAATGAACATGTCATCTTCCGCCAATCTTTCTGCTTTTGAATCTTGCCTCAGCTTTGCAACTTCCTCCAAACCCTTGAGGATATTCGTCAACCCTAAATGTAGATCGATCCAATCTGTTCACAAGAGAATATACAACATGAAATTACTTGGTAGTGTGAGTAGGTAACCCACATAATTCATAATATATTGTATTCAAGGAAGGGGCATAATTTTGTAGGATGGGGAAGTTCATAGGTGAGTTCCTATCACTTCTACATATTTCATAATACTCATTATTCTTGCCTCCTTTATGATCCAGGAAGGAATGGTATTGAACAGGACCATGAAATGGTGCTATAAAAGTGACTTGTGTGACCCCTCCCAATGGTCCTACTAGTGGAGGCTCCATCGGGTGAGGACGGGATCATGTACCCCTCAGTCTCAGACATTCATTCATTGTATGACCTTCAATATAGCTTCCAGTAAACCATACATGTGGTCTAACTTCTTTAAGAAGGGTCAGTTCATGAATCTTGTTGGTTAATGTAGAAATATGGCCTTACAACTACATGATATTATGATCATCAAGTGGTATCATCACCCATAAGCTTCCAAGATAGCCAGCCATAGCCTCAATTTTCATGTCTTATTCCAAGGCTTCCCCCATAGTAGTTATCCTTTGTTGAGTTGATGGGATTCAAGTTAATGTTAACATACCCTGAATTAACGATTCTCTCTGGTGATCTTCATGGATAGGGTTTTCTAAATTCCCTATCACATCCTTAAATCTTTGGTTATATTCCCATGTAGACTCACCATCTTTTTGTTTGATTTCCCACAACTCAGAGAGATATTTTTTCTTTTACAGTGGTAATTATAAACTTCTACTTCACCTGCATTAAATGTAGTATACCTAGGGAAGTAGTATGGGGTACCTAGGGAGGTACCCAATTAGAATGTGGTTATGTATTATTAGTGGAAGTCATTTAATATATGAGAATGTGGTCATTCAATGTAAGTTGAACTAGGTCCACTATATTAATAAAGGCCCACTATGGTATTTAAATGTAATAAATGTGAGAAGGTTCCTAGGAGATAGAGAGAACTATATAAAGAAGTGTAAGCAATTTAATGAGACATAGTGAATAATATTGTGAATGTATCAAGCATTGTTTGAGGAGTGTTATCCTTAAGGATTAATATATCATGTTACCCTACCTCAAGGGTTTTATCTACATTCTTGTGTTCATTGTTATGGTGAATTATTTGGTGTTTATTATTGGATTATTTTTAGATTTATCTTCAGATCCATTCAGGTACTTAACAAGTGGTATCAGAGAACTTTCCTTGGCCAAAGAAGGGGAGATATTTTTGGCTCTTTTTGTAGATTTTTTCTAAAAGAAGAAAAGAGGGCGGTGCACTCCAGGTTCATATATGAAAATTTTTGAGCATAAGTTTTCCAAAAAACTGGATATTTGAATTCCTCTAAAAAAAATACCCAATTTAAAAAAAAATTCAACAAAAACGGAGTTCGGGAAGTAAAGTTATGAGCATTTTAAATTTGACCATTTTTCAGGGTTTTTCCGGAAAAGCCGCACGATTTGCACAGTAAGTTATTTTTTAATATTTAGTTTTGATTGAAGATTTATTCCAAGATGTATTTTTATTTTACTAGAAAATATGATGTCCCAAGTATTTAAAAATTTATAAAAGAAGATAAGTTAGCATGGAAAGAGAATTGGAGAGGGTTGGTTAGTTTACACTTACAAGGTGATGCATTCATTTGGTGGGCATCGCTTAAGTATTCCAAAATAATGGCACTCTCTGATGAAGAATTTGAAAAATTATTCTTATATAGGTGGTCTCATACAAAGTGTAAGGATAAAGAGAGCACCAAGGGTTTATTTTTAGGTGGCAAATCTATATTACAAGTTCATGGTTGTATTCATAAAGAAAATATCATTG